>PVJS01000274.1:135000-146783 GCA_004027185.1 Glis glis
CTCCCACTGGATCCCACCCCACTCCCTCCCCTTCCCCATGCATGTTATTGAGACTGATATTGATAGTTTCATATATATACATAGCATAATTGATACTGTTACCTTCATTACATCTCTATTCCCCCTCTTCCCTCCCCTAAACCCCCTCCATCACTCCATTGGAGTCTGTACTCCTTTATCTGAGGTCTTTTTCGTCACCCAATTTCTCTGTAGATTCCATATATGAAAGAAACATACAACTATTTGCTTTCTGAGACTGACTAATATCACTTAGCTTAATATTCTCTGGTTCCATCCATTTTCCTTCAAATTATATAATTTAGTTCTTCTATATGACGGAGTAAAATTTGAGTGTCTATATACCACAGTTTTGTAATTCATTCATCTGTTGATGGACATGTAGACTGGTTTCATAATTTGGCTATTGTGAATGGTGCTGCTATAAACACAAACATGCATGTATCACTATAATATTCTGACTTCAGTTCCTTTGAAAAGATACCCACGAGTGGTATAACTTGGTCATATAGTGGTTCTATTCCCTGTCTTCTGAGAAACCTCCACACTGATCTCCATAATAGCTGTACAAATTTGCAATCCCACCAATGATGTATAAGGGTTCCTATTTCCCTACATCCTCACTGGCATTAATTATTCTTTATATTCTTGATTATTGCTATACAGACTGGAGTTAGATGGAATCTCAGTGTATTTTTGATTTGCATTTCATTGATTGCTAATGATGTTGAACATTTTTTTCATATATTTATTGGCCATTTGTATTTTTTCTTTTAAGAAGAGTCTATTCAGTTAAATTTCTCATTTTTAATTGTTTTTTAGTGTTAAGGTTTTTAATATCTTTGTATATTCTAAATATTAGTCCTCTGTCAGAGGAGTAGCTGGCAGATCTCCCATTCTGTAGGCTTAAACAAATTCAGCAGAGTAGCTAGATACAAAATCATCTTACAAATTTCTGTACACTAATCATGAATCCACTGAAAAAGAAATCCAGAAAACAATTTCATTCCCAATAGTCTCAAAAATCCTTAAGAATAAATATTAATACTTTTAAACATGCCTAATAACTGATCAAACTGTTTCCCATGCATTACTTTTCTATTCATTATTTTAATTTTAATATGGATAAATTTCAGAAGGCTTATTCCCAATTAGAAAGTCTAGTTCAAGATATTGTTGGATTACATTTTATAAAGGGCCAGGATGTAAATTTAAAGACAAAATTGTATCTTAAAATATTTCCTTATACAAATACAATATTTTTATAAGATGTGGAGTAAGTAAATTTGGTTTAGCAAAATAGTCATGTTTTGTGTTAGCAAGATAGCTAGTTTCAAGTTTTAAATCATTGACTTAAAATTTAATTTAAGTCCCTAAACTATTGGTTTATAAATTAAGTTGGGAGTACAGGAAATTATTAAATTGAAGGCTGACAACCAAAAGACATATAAAAGTAAATGAACTATAACACTGATACATTAATCAGAACACAGCTTTCCAAGGACATTGAGATTGGAATGAAATAACTAAAATTCTACAGGTTTTCTGAAGCTGGGTTTAATTCGATAAACTATGCTATACCATGTAGAGAGAAATCCCAACAGCATGGGCATCTAGCGTCACACATTTATGTCTGAAGTCAAAACTGTCCCATCTCACTGTCCCATCCAATGTAATAGCAATTCTGAAATCAGCTAAATCCATAGACTTCATTCAGCCATGCTACATTTGGCTCAGGGGCCTATCCATGGGTTAGAGGGAAAATGGAAGGAAAGATAGAGGTAAAAGGACATCATTACTTTATCAAACAATGAAGGAGTGAGAACAGTCCTATTTTTTTAAAAGAAGGATAATGAAAAGTTAGGGCATCAAGCAGCCAGAGTTCTGTAAGTGTTTTGGGTTCCACAGTCTTCTCATAAGCTCTACCCAGGAGCGAGTCCCCAGCTCTTGCAAAGTGCAGGTACAGGCTGCAGTGTTCACCCTGGCACCCAGGTGCAGTCAAATCACCGAGCAGCATTTCTGTCCAAGGGGAGTGTGTGCTGATGCACAGAAGGAAAAGAGGGAGGGGTGAAGAGGACAGGTCTGCTAGTGCTAAAGGAAGAGCTTTTCCACAGGGTTCTACGGTTGCTATAGAAACAGCTTCTTTTGTTTGTACATATTCAGAACAGCTGCTTCCTTTGGTTTTCTGGTGGCAGAGACATTATGGAGGTAACTGAGAGGGAAAGCAACACCAGTCTGACCATGTGAAATAGTTTCCACAGTCAGATTATTCCTATTTTATTGTGTTTAACTTTATATATCAGGGCTATATGTAGCTTTTGAATGCTAGTCAGTAAGTTCTTTTACAAGATGATAAATTCCAACAAAGAAAGACCGAGGTATGCAAGATATCTTGTGCTACCTTGAACAACAGGCATCCATTCTCTTGTGCCCTTAAGAGTTGAAACGCTCCATTTATTCCTACTTGGTGTACATGAAAACTATATTGCAAGCTCCCTAGCAGGTTTTTTTCTTCTTCTAAATGCCCATAAATCCCTGTATACCTTTCCAAGTCCTAATTAATACCTCTAATTAGAGCTTTTTATGGCTCCAACCATTTACAAAGTCGAATTGCTGTATAAAAGCAAATTTAATGAATATGCATAAACTAATAATCTTCACTGAATTAACAATCTTGTTGCCCACATACTGCTATTGAAACCAGCTTATTAGAGCCTTCTACAGACCTTACTAAACAAGGCCAGCTCCAAGGAAAAGGCAGAAAAAACATGTTTTAAGGAACAGACACCCTACCAACTATATTTTATATTCAGTGTTTTACATGTGTATAAAGCATATATAGCATGTATGTACACATTTTATTTAACACACACACATATATATGTATGTATCATGTATGTATCTAAGTAATATGAAGCAAAATATAATATCAGGGGTTAAAAATATTGAAGCAAAACTGTAAAAATGGCATCTGCAGGGAGAATAGTCAAATTTTCTAAATACACAAACTTAAGATGCAAATAAGCGAAGTAGAAGACACAGCTGTCCTCATAAACAAATTATGGAACTTAGGTATACAATCATGTTTCTAACCCTTTGGTAACCCTTTGGGATTTTGGAAGCCTGCGCTATGAAAGCAAAGTGATACCTTTGTTTTTAAGTTAAAATGTATCCATTATTTGTCCAACTTTTTAAGCTTTGAATTTTTAATAAAAGCCATGAAACATTAGGTTGGTTTAATTTGGCAACTGCAGAGATATTCACAGGTCCTACATCTTAAGACCTAGTTCATGCCAATCTGATTACATATTTGTCTGAGAATTCTACTAACTTCAGTTAAACACGTTTCAATTTTTCTGCTTTCTGATTGCATGGCTTGGGACAAATGTCTAATCGCTTTGAAAATCAATTTCATAACCTATAAAATAATGACATTAACACTTTTGGGATATGTGCTTGAGAGAATCCGTTTAGATGAGCTAGCCAAATGCATACTAAAACTGTAAATGATCATATGATTCTGTTACTGTAAGATATGAGAAAGTAATCTCTTATGAATCTTATTTTCATCGGTTCTCCTTTTTTGTTCTTGTGTATTTTTACTATGGTTATGACATGTAAATCTCCTAATACAGTCTTGAATTTTCTTAAAGGCATTGGATCCAAATCTGAACAATTCATCACATCTTCCAAATAAATTTCCCCTTGCTGTCACACCTCTAGCAAAGGCATTACCTTTCTTCTAGTTTCTAAGGCTTAAAAATCTCAGAGTTACCTTTTCTTCATATCCAGGTGATTGTTTTTGCATTTTTCAACTTGGGAGTGTCTCATGGATTTGAACTCTGATTTTCATTCCCATTCAATTATGGTTGAACCTTATCATAAATTCTTGATCAGACTATTGTAGAGTCCCCAGATCTCCAAGTTCCCTGACATTCTGTAGAACAATTCCTTTTCCTAATGTGTGTTACTGGCTTCTTCAAACATTTGATGGTTTCTGCCTTCCTATTGTAGAGTTAAAATGTCTTAGCCTGGCCCTCAGGGCATCTCAGGGTTGAAATCCAATCTGAATGTTAGCACTGATTCATGACTCTTATAAAAATAAAACTTTTCATGATTCCCTACCATTTTCTCTATATTTGTGACTTGGCTTTGTTCAAGTCTATGTTTACTGTGTTTCTTTTCTCTGTTTATCTCTGCTCTGTCCCACTTTCTATAGGTCAAATGTCAGTTCTTGCATGAAGTTTTCCTCAATCTCCTCCCTCTGTATAAAGGTAGACCTTATTGGTCCTTCTTCTGGAACCTACATTCCACTTTGTGTCATTCTTATTTTTGTACATTTCTAATCACCTCTACTAGATTTTGGGGTATATTATTCATTTAACCTAGCACTCACAGCAACTGTTATAATGAGCTTTAATATGGAAAGTATTTTAAATGAATAAAATCTCTAAAATTTAAACAATTTAAATAAGCAGATGACTGCCTGTAATTTCTGATCTATTCATAGGTAAGTTCCAGAGTAAAACCTGGATGCTCACCCTTTATTGGATCCCATACTCTTTTATCTTTAGACTGTCTTTGTAGTATTTCATACATAGCTTTAAATTATTGGTACAATAATATCTGGTTCACAAAAATACTTTTAGGGTATACATAATGGGTAACCTTTTCTCTTAAAATGGGTAAGGAACACTATTCTTTTTTCTTCCTAAAGGCAGCTGATGCCTGAGACTGAAGTATCTACCTGTGGTCCATGGGAGTCGCAAGCTTAGCGGGTGATCCAATAGGCTGAGGTAGACAAGCATCAGGATAAGAACCTGGGGCCGCGGAAGTCAGTCAAGCTGTTGAGTTACCACTGCTGGATTTGTTTTGCCTCCAAACTTTTTGTTACATGAAATGATGAGTACCTTGTTGTAACCACATTTTCTAACTAATGTTATAACCACATTTTCTGTTACTCTAGGTCAAAGGCACCATAAAGAATAGCACAGGAATTCAGAGAAATGAGTTGATGAATAGACAATGAAATCCCAGGGAGAGAGAGAGGGAGCTAAAGGGAATGGAGTCATAGTGACTTTCCAGTTTTTTTTTTTTAATGATGTAAGCCATACTTTTTTCAATTAGTCATTAAGGAACTTCTCTGTACCCTTTAAAATATATTCCTACCTTGAGTTATGAAATGGATTTCAGATCATTGTTTCTAAATAATCCCTAAAAAGACAACATATATTATCGAATTCAATTCCCATTACAATCACTCTATAAGTTAAATATTAATACCTCTTCCATTTTCAATAAGAAAGAACTAGGAATGTGAAAACTGACAATTGCAAAGTTCATAGTCAGTCACAAGAGGAAGGCCTGCACTTGAACTCAGCATGTCTGACTTCTTAAAACGGCTGTCCTTTTCATCACACGATGTCCTTCCCATCGCATTCAATTTATTGCCTCATTATAATCCTTTATTTCTAACTTGTCCAGTAGCAACAATTATATCACCTCTTTGGCTTCATAAAAATGAAATAATTGCTAACCCTTTATCCTCTTTTCTCCAATTTATGTATTATTGCATACTTTGGACTCTTGGAACAGTTGTTTAATCTATCTTCCTTTTCCTCGCCTTTAAATTGTCCATGTGTTGCTAAAGTCAAGTGGACACCAGAGCCCCTGGATCAGATACAGTTGGAAAGACATCAGTCTATTTAAACTTAACATCTTGAAAGCCCCATTTTAATCACACAGAATCAATAGTGGACCAATTAGGATGATAATTGAACTAAATATAACTTTAGCTTTTATGTCTCCAGTATTTTGCCTCCCTTTCCTTTCTCCCACTTCAACATACTCAGTGCATTAAACATTTATGTAGTATGTACCAAAGTGAGTAAGATATCATGTCAGTCTTTGAAAAGCTTATGCAGCTCAGCAAAGACACATCATCAACCCAAAGAAGAAATGCAAAAGCACCAGTTTCCACTTTTTCCTTAAACAGAAAAAATTGATCTCTACATAAGGCTGGAGTAATTCCTTTCCTGGGTGCTTTGTGCCTGTCAGTTCCCAGGTAAACAACTGCAATGAACTGTGTGTGTGTGTGTGTGTGTGTGTGTGTGTGTGTGTGTTTCTCTAGGGATTAAACCCAGGGGCATTCTACCTCTGACCTATTCCACCAACACTTCTTTTTTTTTTTTTTAAAAGAGGATCTCGTTAGGTTGCTGAGATTCTCACTACATTGCTGAGACTGTCCTCCAACCTGTAATCCTCCTGTCTCAGTCTCCCAAGTATGGGGATTACAATCATGCACCACCATGCCTGCCCAGCTTGCTGTGAGCTTTCAACTCAGTTGGATCAGTTCACCTCAGTCATTACAATGATCTTTTATATACTTTTATATATGGTTGTGCTTGTTCGATTTTCATACTAAATTGGAATTATTTCTAGGGTAAGAAATGGCTGTATTTCCTTCAATTAGATTATACTTTGTGAAAGTCAAATGATGTACTCTGTCTTTCAATATCAAAGGAAGAGAGTTCTTGATATATGGTCGTGGTGGTGCACACATGTCATCCCAGTACTTAGGAGGCTGAGATGGGAGGATGGAAGGTTTGGGGACAATCCTCAGCAAAGTAGTAAGACTCTCAATAACCTAGTGAGACCCTGTTTCAAAAGCAAACAAAAATAAATAAAATTAAAAGGGCTGGAGATGTAGCTCCAAGGTAGAATGTCCCTGGGTTCAATCCCCAGTAACACACACACACACACACACACACACACACACACAATCACACACAAAAGAAGAAAGAAGGAGGAGGAGGAAGCTCTTGAAAAGAGATAATAATAGGGATTGTAAAAAAATAAAAATAAAAATAAAAATGTATCTAAAATCAGTATTTTCCTTTTTTTATTTATTTATTTTTGGTCGTGGTACTAGAGATTGAACCCAGGGGCATTCTACCTTTGAGCTACACCTCTCATCCTATTTTATTTTTATTTTGAAACAGGGTCTCGCTAGGTTGATGAGTCTTGCTACATTGCTGAGGTTGTCCAACCTGTGATCCTTCGGTCTTAGCCTCCCAAGTACTGGGATTACAGGCATGCACCACCATACCTGGCTATTTTCCATTTCTTATACTGGTGATTTCTGAGATTATAATGCTCACAAATTGATGAAATTAAGTTCTAAATAGTAGAACTGACTGAAAAGAAAAAAAGGACAAAATTGCATAGAAACATCTTATTGAAATTCAATTAATTTAATATACAGTTACTAAGATATGTATTGTGGCTATAAAGACAATAAATGATTGTTAGGTTTAAATGAATTTATAAACTTGGGGAACAAAAAATTCCTCTCATATCAAAGAAGATTTCTAAATAAATTCTTCATAAGCACTTTAGGTATTATTTCTTTGAACCTCAATACTAATACATTACAAGGGCAAGTTTCATCTGATTTAACAATTTTAGATAGTGAAAATACTATATATACAATGAAGGAGATTACAGACCATACATATTTTAGTCAACATTAAACTATGATCTCTGTGGATATCATGGTCACAAAACGTATCACTTTAAGTAATTCCATATGTCTTTATAGGAGCAATAATATTTTCAGGAACTAGTGGTGTCTGCCAACTTGAACTAGAATTGTTGGCAAATGATAGCGAAAAAAAGAAGAAATAAGAATCATACTAACTAAGGATTCATGAACAAAATGCAACAAAAAGCTCATTGAGAAACAGAAACAAAACAAAACAAAAAACTACTAAAGCAAAAACCAAAACACAAGAGGAAATCTGCTTTTTTATATCTATGATATAACCATTCATTTTGTAGATAGAATCACATTTTAGTTTATAATAGCCATTATTATTACAAACAATGTATAAGATAAAGCAATTCTGAGGAATAAAAATATTTCACAAATGTTTATAACTCTATATCACCCATTGTGGTTTTGTTCTTTATTTTGTTTTTCAGTACTGGGAATAAACCCAGGGTTGCCTTTCCTGTAAAGTACAGATCGAGCCATTTTTATTTTGAGACAGGTCTTGCTAAGTTGCTGAGGCTGGCCTTGAACTTTCCAACTTCCTGCCTCAGTCTCCAGAATCATTTGGATTAAAGGCGTGCACTGCTGGGCCCAGTCCCATTGGATTTTTAATAAAAATAAAATAATATGATAATCATAGATTGTCTTTTAAAAATGCAAATACATTTTGTAAGTGTAGTCTGGGTAATAGTTATCTCTTTATAGTGAGCCCAGGGATGGAGTATAAATATTAGGCTCAAAGCATCCAATTCTTCTTTTTGGGATTTTAAACTCACCCCTCAATACCTCTTTAAATGGGTATAATACCTGCAGTTTAATAATTTAAAATGTCCTTTAAGAAAAGGACAGTTTTTAACATACACTTCAAAAGTGATTATTAATGATCTCCATACTTTATAGGGGTTGTGAACGGAATATGATGACGATTAGGCTGAGCACATTATGGATTATTTAGTGTATATTAAGTTGATTAGGAATGTTAGAAATAAATTTCTATGGCGTCATAAGACAAGACACATATTTGAAAGCAGCTTGGCAAGGCAGATTTTACTTTTTGCAAAAAGGGTTCCCGCCACCAGTAAGTCAGGTGTGCAGGAACAGCATGGCAGAAAACTGCTGGATATTTTATTTCCAGTGTGAGGCTTCTGTGCTGTGCTCCTATTGGTGGGAACATAGCCTCACAATCTTTATGCCATTGGCTGAAGGGGATACCGGGGGAGGGTTTGGCACTCACAATTTCTAGAAAATGCTATCTTTACAAAAATACAAGTACACATAAAGTTATGCAATGGCAGTTCTACAAAATGGAGCCTCAGTCAAGCTATTTCTTTGATAGAAAAGATCTAATTATATTCTCACAGGAGGTTGGAAAGAAAGAAAAAGGAGATAAGAAACAGTGCTAGTAGGGGTGGGTAGGAGACAGGTTAAAATGTGGGGGGTAATACAGAAGGGGAATGTGGATTGCAAAGCGATTGCAAAGGAAAAGGATCTAACTGATTTGCACACTATCAATAATTTCATTTAACTCTAATAAAGCACAAGTCCTATGAGAGTAAAAGATGTCCCTTAATATCAAATGGTTCATGCAATTCTCATCAAAAAGCTGCTCAGTATTCATTTTCCTGAAGATGCTGCAGTACCCTCTGCAGGGGTGGGGTTTCTGGGATGCAAATGTACCTGGCATATTGGAGCATTCTCAAAACTCAAACACTAACATTCCCAAGCATTTTTGCTGGTTATAAAATTATTTTTGTTCAAGAGTATGATTTCAGGTGCTATTTTAATTGAACTTCATAGTTCCTATGCTATGGTTTATTGATTTCCTTTTTTTGAGAGTAATTTTTAAGAATGTACCATGAAATACAAATCTAAGAAAAATTAGTGTACAGCCTTTCAGATAAGGAAAATGAACTTATTGTGTTTCTTATAGTTACCTCATTTTAAATAATTTAAAACATCTTATTTTAGACTCATTTTCACTTTAAGCCTATTTTAAACTTAAACTTCTATTATTTAAACTTCTCTTTTTATCCCTTTTTATCTTAGTAATATTAATACTTGCTTTTAAGATGATCTGTGAAACATGGGCCAGACGTGAAGGAATCTCATATCTTCATCAAGTAGGGGCAAGGAGGAACAGTTAGATAGAAACACTGGTCTCAGTCCTGCCTGTTTAAAGAATTTTATCCTGAAAGAAGGATAATCAATGTGGTGCAATTTTACAACTCTTATACTACATATAGATAGGATGGGAAACCTTATGCTTCATTTAAATTAGAGTTACAAAATGTTAACATTTTGTATGTTAACATTTGGGCCAAGAGCCAGCCTCTTCTCAAGATTAACTGGCATGTGAATGTTCTGGGCTTTTGTGTGCAGAGAAGTCAAGCAGCAGGAAATTCCTGGAAATAGAAAGCCCAGTAGAAGAACATTGCCTTCAAAACAACCTGCTTATCACAGACAATTTGGAATATCAAAATATCTAAAATAGGCCGGGTGTGGTCATGGAGGCCTGTAATTCCAGTACTTAAGAGGCTGAAACAGGAGGATTGCAGGCTAAGGCCAGTCTCAGAAACTTAGCAAGACTCTCAGCAAATAAAGAACTGGTTTCAAAATAAAAATTAAAGAAGGGCTGGTGGTGTTTCTTGGAGGTATAATGCCCTTGTGTTCAATTCCCATTATCACACACACACACTCTAAAATAGAGAAGTTATGTGTAAATCAACCACCCTGACATAATGACTACAGATATTTTAGTGAATTTCTTTTGATCTCCTCTTGTTTATGAATGTATATGTGTTTAGTCTTATCTATATCTTTGAATAATTTTTACAGGCATCACTTCAAGGACATTTAACAATGATATTAATTTTTTTCTAAACATTTTAATATTAGCACATATTTCTGTTTTATGTTGCTTGATATTTATAGGGTACAGTGTAATATTTCAATACATGTGTACAATGTGTAACCGGCATTTCCACGACCTCAAATGTTTATCATTTCTTTGTATTGGGAAGATTCAAAATCTCTTTACTAGCTATTATACGTAAAATCTATAATTTAACATTTCTTCATTGTTGAACATTTAAATGATAACTAGGCTGTAATTTTCAGAACAGTTATGAGTAGCATTGTATATAAATTTATGCCACTCTTGAGAAAATATCCTTTGATTTTTTTTGAGACAGAGTGTTGCTAAGTTCCCCAGGCTGGCCTTCAAACTTGCAATCCTCCTGCCTCAAACTTCTGAGTAGCTGAGATTACAGGCATGTGCCACTGAGCTCAGCTCTCTTAGAATATAATTTTTGAAGGAAGAATGAATGTTTTGAAGTCCTTAATACATATCACCATATTGTTTACTAGAAATACACTATCCTCCTACTTTATGCCTCCTCTACGTCAGTATTATCATTGTTTTTAAATGCATGAATTTGGTAAAAGTAAATGATCTCATTGTGTTAGTTTTTCTTTGATTAATGGGTGTCTAATTCTAATTGGAACTGTATTATATTGTACTTTTTCCATCATTGTCTTTGTATTTTACATAATGTGTTGAGTGTTGGAAATTACATTGCCTTTGAGACTTGTTCTTTGTTGCACAAAAGGCTTTCCTCTTATTGTCTACCCTGTTTCTCTTCCTCCTCACACACGATCACTTGAGGAGGCATAGATTATTTGTGGTTTGGGGCTATGGAACAGAAACTGTGCAAAAATGGCTCCTATAATAAGAGTAACTATCAGATTTAATAATCAAATGGATGCAAATGATATAGTCAAAGTAAAAGATGGATAAGGAAAGAATGGAAAGAATGTGAGATGTGTAACCAGGGAGAGAAGAGAAAATAGGTTTCTAGGAAAAAAGTGGTTACACACTTTGGGTGTCCATTTGTATTATGTACCAAGAAACTCTTTGACCTCCTTGACATCATAGAACCCCATTCCCTTATTTTTAATAACTATGGCAAAGTTTTAAGATATCAGTACTAGTAAGTTAATATAGACTTGCTTTATATCGTCTGCAATATAGGGCAAGGTGAGCGTGGATACAAGAATCAAAGTACAGCCGGGAGTGGTGGCGCACGCTTGTAATTCCAGTACTTTGGGAGGCGGAGACCAGAGGATCCAGGTTCCCGGCCAGCCTCAGCGCTCTCTCTCTCTCTCTCTCTCTCTCTCTCTCTCTCTCCCTGTCTCTCTCTCTCTCTCTCTTCCT
>PVJS01000275.1:0-20554 GCA_004027185.1 Glis glis
GAGAGAGAGAGAGAGACAGGGAGAGAGAGAGAGAGCTGAGGCTGGCCGCGAACCCGGATGCTCCGGTCTCCACCTCCCAAAATACTGGGATTACAAGCGTGCGCCACCACACCCGGCTTGAGAGAATTAATTTAATACTGACAACACCCCTATGAGACAAAGTTGGCGAAGCAGAGGTGGGATTCAAATCCAAGTCAGCCGGGCCTCCAAAAGTGGGACTTGATGGGAATTTAATTCTACTACCCACGCGCTCCACCCACCCGCGTTCCTCCCATCTGCCCGGGAGGTGGCGCTCGAGGACGCTCCAGAGGCCGGGCAGGAGGCGGGACTTCCTGTCTCCCACGGAGTACTTCCGGCCAGACCCGGAAAACTTTTCGCTGCTACTGGTGGGCGGTCCCCGTGTGGTCGTCCGAGCTGCGGGGCTGACTCAGGACACGAGGATCCGGCGAGATACACGCGGGGCTCCCTTCCCAGACGAGCACGCCAAGGCCCGGCCACGTGAGTGCCTCTCGGGCGCCCTCCGCCTGCCTGCACCCCGGTCCATCACCGTCTCCTCCCTCGTGGTGGGTGGGTGGTTTTCCTTAGCATTGGGCTGCATATTCGGTTTTTTCTGTTGTTTTATTATTAATTGCTTCCTCAAAGAATGTATACTCGGTTAGGCGCTTTTCGCCCTCCCGGGGACCCTGGAATACTTTTCTGGAGAGGACCAGTGTAGCCTCGGGTGCGTGTTTTCCAGCATGGACTTCCCCAGCTCCCTCCACCCCTCGCTGTTTATGTCTGGCCCTCTTGGTGCGAGCGATGCTCCTGACCTGTCCTTCATGTGCAGCTGGAGAGATGCACTGACCCTACCAGAGTTCCAGCCCCAGAACGCCAAGGTGAGGATGGAGGTGGGGCCCTGGCAACTCTGGGGTGGGCCCCTTCTCCTGTTCCCCTTGCTAGCATCACACCGTTGGCATGGGTGCAGAGTGAGGTGATGTTAGGACGAATCTGCTAAGACACAGGCCAAGGCAGAAGCCCCTCCCTCAGAGTGCATGGGACACCCTGCCATCCACAGAGATAGGCAACTGTAGCTCTGAATCAGATGAGGGTTAAGTCTTGGCTTTGGTAGGTACAGCTGTTGGACCTAAGCAGGTTAGCACGTCCCTGAGTCATGTGACTGCACCTAAGGCCTGGGAATAGGGTCAGTGCTTTCCAAAAGAAAGAAATTCAAGCTGGGTGTGACCACACCTGTAATGTCAGTACTTGGGAGGCTGAGACAGGAGGATCACAGGTTCGAGGACAGCCTCAGCAATTTAGTGAGGCTCTCATCAACTTAGTGAGACCCCGTTTCAAAAATAAAAAAATAAATCCGGGCATGGTGGCACACTCTTGTAATCCCAGTACTTGGGAGGCTGAGACCGGAGGATCCGGGTTTGTGGCCAGCCTCAGCTACTTAGGCCCTCTACAACTTAGTGAGGCCCTGTTTCAAAATAAAGAATAAAAAATCGGGCTGGGGGTGGAGCTTGGAGGTAGAATGCCCCTGGGTTCAATCCCCAGTTCCACCAAAATTTTAGAAAAAATAGGACTGGGGGTGTAGCTCGGAGGTAGAATGACCCTGGGTTCAATCCCTAACCCCTCCCCCCCCAAAAAAAAGAAAGAAATTCAGGAAGAGGTATTGGCTCCCTCGTTCCTACTTCCCTTTCCCCCGACTTTCATTACTTTATGTTCAGCAAATATTTCTCAGCTAGTCCCTGCTTTGGGCCAGGGCCGTTATCAGGTCCTGGGGATACAGTGTGAATAGGTCAAACGATCCCTGCCCTCGTGGAACTGAGAGTAAGTGTGAGCAAACACAAACAGGTGAACAGACCAAAGTGTGAGCGTAGCTTTCAGCAAACAAAAGACAGCAGAGTGGGAGGGGGAGGCCAGCCCTCCCGGGACTTCTGCTCGTGCCTCAGGAAGGATGCCAACTCTTTCCTCAGAATCCTGAGCTATCGGGCTGCCACTCAGAGATAGCCTGGCGGGGAATAAGCCAGGCGAAGGCAAGTGGTTGCACAAATAAAAAGAGAGCAGGGGAAGGCCGGGGGTCGAGGCTGTCCTTCTGCACAAGGGAGGGTGTGATGTCAAGTCGGTACCCTCTGGGCTCCTCGCTTGCTGGCCCTTTTGTCCAGCTGGGCACTGCGAGGTGGAGCAGCCTGTGCGATTCGGATCAGGCCGGAATGGCGGAAGCTGCTTCCTTCTTTGAGAGCCAGTGCAGGTGGAGGTCAAAGACAAACTCCGGAGTCAGGCTGCCTGGGTTCAAATCCCAGCTCTTCTGTATACTGGCTGTGTCACCTGGGGCAAGCGACGGCTGTCCCACCCCCCAGTTTCCACATCAACGATGACACTTGTAGCAACTTTGCAGGGTTGTAGTGAAGACTGATTGAGTTAGTACAAGAAAAGGTTCACACAGTGCCTGGGCCAGGGTGTGCACTCATTGTTAGGTTATTGCTGTGATCCCTCCAGAACGGGGCACTGCGCTTGACCAAGGACCTGCTATGGGAGCCGGCGACACCTGGGCCTCTGCCTCTGCTGCCTCCTGGTCCCGGTAAGGGTCTCATTCCTCTGAGCTCTTTCCAGGCTGCCCTGCCTGTCCATACCTGCTCAGCTGCACCCTCCACGCCCAAGACCTTCCCTTGCCCTGCTGATGCCCGCACATCCCCGGGGCCCTTAGGTACCCCCAGTTACCTAGTACACCTGGCCCCTTCTCTGTGCCTTCCCCTCCCCTCAGATCCCTGGGACCCTGGTGTGACTGCCCAGGACCTCCTCTTCCGAGGAGGTTACCACTACCGGAGGCGACCCCGTGTCGTGCTGGACATTACTGAACAGGTGAGTCATTTCACAGTGGGCAGTACTGCACGACCCGGGCTGTACTTAGTGACCTGGCCTCCTCCTCCAGCTCGGCCAGTTCCTGTGGGATCATGGGGACATAGCCTTCGCACCGCTAGGGAAGCTGATGCTGGAGAATTTCAAACTGGAGGGAGCCCGGGTGAGTAGCCCTCAGTCAACCAGGAGAAGGGTGAACCCCCCCTGCAGCCCCCAGTGAACCCCAAGGTGTACGAGCTTGACAGGCCTTTCCATGCAGGGCCGCTCCAAGAAGATGACAGTGGTCAGTGTGAAGAGGCTGCTCCAGGACCTCGGTGGACACCAGCCGCGGGGGCAAGTGGCTAGTGAGAAAGGATGCTGAGCAGCCTAGCTGGTGATGGGGTGTGGAGGCACGGGGCCCATCCGAGTTTCCATCACAGTCGCTTCCTCCTCCCGTACAGTCGTGAGCGAACTTTACACAAAACTCCCAGCTGCAGCTAGCCTGAGGGGGAAAAGGAATTTAAGTTGGGGGATTTTTTTTTTTTTTTTTTTGCGGTACCGGGGATTGAACCCAGGGGCGTTCTACCTCCAAGCTACAACCCCGGCCCTATTTTTTATACTTTATTTTGAAACCGGGTCTCGCGAAGTTCCGGAGGGCCTCACTAAGTAGCTGAGGCTTGCGGCGAACCCCGGTCCTCTGGTCTCAGCCTCCCAAGTACTGGGATTACAAGTGTGCGCCACCACGCCCGGTTAAGTTGGGGATTCAGACACAGCTACCTCTAGGAGTTCAAATAATGTTGCTAGGGCTCAGTCTCTTTTGTTATCTTCTCATCTGCTCCCCTCTGCCTGGCTTAATTCCTAGAAAGGCTGTTTTCAAGTGGCAGCATGTGCTTCCAAGGGAAGAGTCAGTGTTCTTCCTGAGGACCAGAAGTCCCAGAAAGGGCTTTGGTTGGCTTGGCTGGGGTCCCACACCCACCTGTGAACCAGTCACTGTGCGGGGCAGTGACATACTCGCCCAGGTCGGGATCATGTCACTGCGCCGGGGCCGTGGGAACAGGGTGGGTGGTTTCCCAAAGGAAGGAACTTTAGGTATATGTGGGATGTGTGCTCCACACCTGGCCTCCCTTGGGGTGGTCTCCAGGGCCTCTCCCCCAGCACCACCCCATTGACACCCTTTTCTGTCCTGTCACCAGGTGTCCCTGGGCCTGCCTCAGCCACCGTCTGCGTCGCTTCTCCATCCTCGGGGGCCCCGTGCTGGGCGAGCCGATGTCCAGCCTCCTGGGCAGGCTGCTGCAGGAGGAGCTGGCCATGCACTGGGAGCGGCTGCTCCTGGACGAGGCCTTCACCGGGGGCACCTTGGCCTGGGTGCCTGGAAGGGCGCCGCGGGCCGGGCAGCTGGTCTACCCCGTCGGAGGGGCCCTGGACAGGCTGCGTATCCTTTCTCACTGGGCAAGCGATCCCGGCGGGCCCCTGCGGTGGGGGAGGCGCTCTGTGCATGGTCCAGGGGAAGGACTGGAGGTTGGGAGCTCGCAGTGACCAGTCCTTAGCTGGAGGCTCAGGTTTCCAGGAGGTCAGTCTGACCTCAGGCGGCAATCCTCGGGTCCTTGGGGAACCCGGGTGCATCCAGCTCCGGGGACCCGTCCGGCAGGTGGTAACCTGCACTGTCCAGGGAGAAGGTAAGGCCCTTGGCACCTCCCTCCCTCCCTGACTGACTGCCGCCCGAGCCCTGAGCCTGACGTCTCTCCGTCCCTCCCCAGCGCTGCTGGCCGTCCGCTCTGACTACCACTGTGCCGTGTGGAAGGTCAGTGAGCAGGGACAGCCAGCCCCTCTGCAGGTGCTGCAGGTCGAGAAGGGGGCCACAGGGATCAGTCTCAGGTGAGGGGCGAATTGGGCGGGTTGGCAAACAGGCCTGGGAGGAGGGCGGGTTTCCCAGCGCTAATCATACTGTGCCCTGTAGCCCTCACCTGCCCGCGGAGCTGGCCGTCTGCAGCCGTTCTGGAGCCGTCTGTTTGTGGACCCCCCAGGATGGGTAATGCCCCTTCCCCCTCAAACACTCCACCCACCAAGTCAGCGTGTCCTGACCCAGGGCCAGGTCGCCTGACCCTCTGCCCAGCCCCCTCCCACAGCTGTCTGTCTCTCCAAGGCTGCAGCAGGTCTACAAGGACCCTGAGACCCTGGTGTTCCGGGACCCTTCTCCCTGGCGCTGGGCTGACTTCACGGCCCACCCTCGGGTGCTGACCGTGGGCGACCGCACTGGAGTAAAGATGGTCGACACTCAGGTAGAGGGGTGGGGGCTGGAGACCTCTCCCCACAGCTCAGCGCGTGGTGGGCAAAGCTGGTGTCCCCCTGGCCTGGAGGAGGCTGACCCTGTGCTCTCCCCAGGGCCCACCCGGCTGCGGGCTGCTGCTGTTCCGTGGGGGCGCAGAGGCCTCCTGTAAGAAAGGGGAACGTGTCCTGCTCACCCAGTACCTGGGGCAGCCCAGCCCCGAGCCTCTCTCTCCCACGCTCCACCTCGTCTGTACCCAGGTGAGCCACCCTCCCACCCTGTGCCCCGTCTCAGGCATTCACCAGAACCCCTGCCAGCCCGAGCCAGAACCCAATGGGTGAGTCTGTGGCCCAGACACAGCCCCTGCGGGCGGGCCGGCCGGTGGGGAGCTTCCCGGGGAAGGCAGCTTCCTGGTAGGCTTCGGGGTGCCGCTAGGGGTGGCGCAGGGAGGAGCGGCATCGGGGCAGGCTTCTGTGCAAAGCCCGATGGCCCTGCTGCACGCCGGGCGGGGAGGAAGCGGGGGGCTGCGCCCTCCACCTGCGGGCCCCTACCCAGGCCTCCAGATGTGAGGTATGTCTCCAGCGCGGGAGCCTGGGGGCTCCAGATGTGAGGTGTCTCTCCAGCGCGGGAGCCTGGGGGCGCCTGTGTGTGGAGATTCCTCCCCGTCTCCTGAGACCCCCGTTTCCCAGTTGTGCCTCCCATCCGTCCGTCGGTCTGTCTCTCCATCCGGATCGATGGCTGCGCCACTCACTAGGGAACTAGTTGTTCAGGGCTGAGTGGGCGAAGTTGAGAGGCACCCGAGGCTCATCAGAATGCTGCCGCCCCGGGGCTGGCGCCCATCCTGAGAACAGTGCGGCCTGGCAAGGGCCACCAAGCAGCTGTCCCTGCACCCGCATCCCCTCCCGCTTCCTTGCTGCCCCAGTTCTCACTCTACCTGATGGATGAGCGCCTCCCCCTGGTGCCGATGCTGAAGTGGGACCACGGCCTGCCCTCCCCGCCCCTGCTGGCCCGCCTGCTGCCTCCACCCCGCCCCGGTGCCCCACAGCCCCTGCTCCTGGGAGGCCAGGGTGGGCAGCTGCAGCTGCTGCACGTCGCAGGTGAGGCCCGGGGAGGTGGGGGAGTGTGGGAAGACAGGTGGGCCGGGGCCCGGCACGCCTCAGCTGTGTCCTCCCTGCAGGAGACGGGGCCTCCACGGCCCGGCTGGCAGGGCCGCCTCAGTCTCTTCCCTCCCGGACTGACTCGCTCTCCGCGTTTTCCCTGCTGGAGCCCAAGAGCCAGCGGCAGCTGCAGGAGCGTCTAGACGCGCCGACCATAGGTGCGCTGGCGGGAACGAGCTTGGGGTGGTGCAGGCGCCTGCCAGGTCTTGTAGGTCACGGTCTCCTTCTCCAGGTCTAGCTGCTGCTGTCCCACCCAGGACCTCTGTGCCGGC
Source organism: Glis glis (assembly GCA_004027185.1). Taxonomy (NCBI): domain Eukaryota; kingdom Metazoa; phylum Chordata; class Mammalia; order Rodentia; family Gliridae; genus Glis; species Glis glis. The sequence goes on from PVJS01000275.1 coordinate 6,516, forward strand.
CCTGTCACTCTTCCAGCTCTCAGCGGCTGGGGACGTCTTCTACCAGCACCTCCGCCTCCATGAAGATGAAGATGTAGGGCCTCCCAGCGACCCTGGGCCTGACTGCCCTGCACCCCACCAGGACCAGACGCCCACACCCCTCACGCCTTCCTGGACCCCTCAGGCCACGGCCCGCTGCGCCCGCTGGCTGAAGGCCCTGCTGGAGGTGCCCCCTGCTGCCCCTGTGTGGACCGCGCCCATCTTCTCCCACCGCCATCTGCTGGGCTGCGTGGAGCTGCGGAGGGATGAGGGGAGAGTGCCGCAGGTTCTCCGAGCGGCCATGGCCGAAGGGCGTCTCCTGCAGCAGAGAGACCTGGGCTCGCTGCCCACAGCAGAGCCGCCCCCTGCCCCTGAGTCCAGCCCGCAGGACGAGCTCAGCGAGCGGCTAGGGGAGGCCTGGGAAGGCCGAGGGGTGGCCTGGTGGGACCGGCGCCAGGGCAGGGCCGCGGGACCCGCGAGACAGGCCAGGCGGCCCAAGCGCAGGACTCTGCTCTCCAGCACCTTCTCCTCGCTCACCAGCGGCCTGGACCTCCCAGAGGCCAGCAGCCCCTCTCACAGCCCAGAACGCACGGCCCCTGAGGGCAGGCCTCAGCTCCCAGTGACCCCACACTCCCAGGAGTCGACGCAGGAGCTGTGGGCCCCGGGCGTTCCCTTGGAGCGACGGCAGACTCTCCGGGACTACATGGCCAAGCTGCCACTTCAAAAGGACACCCCAGGACTTGCTGCGACACCCCACTCCCAGACCTCCAGCCAGGCCACCCCCTCCTGGCCGCACACACCCATCCTCTCTGGCTCCCAGCCCCGCAGGAAGAAGCCTCGTATGGGCTTCTGAGAGCCCAGGGAAAGCTTGAGCCAGGGCCTCACCTTTGCCCTGCATCAGCAGTGCCTTCTAGTACCTTCTGCAGGAAACAGCCCCCCCCTGTGGTGGGGGGCTCGCAGCTTCCCACCTCCTGAAGGCCCCTGTGGCTGAGGGAGACGCCCGCGATTGAGAACCGGGTAGAAGGAATGGGCAGCAAGTAGCTATACATTCATCTACAGATGGTTCCCAGAGGCCAGTGGGAAGGAGCCGGCACGATTCCTGGGGGCCGGCTCCCCGTCCTCACAGAGGCATCAGCACCAGCTCCCTGGTGTTCAGTGGGGGTGCAGTGGGACCCAGGGAGCGTGTGGGTGGGCAGCTGTTGGGGGTTTGTGTTAAACATTCCCCCAGGTCTGCTGTTTTGTAGAGGGAAAGGTCTATCTACAGGCCCAGAGATGGAATAAACCGTTTGGCCAAACACGAATTGAAACGGTCATGTCTAGACCGATGGTGTCCAGTGCAGAGTCCCGCTCCCTCTGCTGTGGGAGCAGCCCCCCGAGATCGCGCAGGCGCCGGACCTGGCCAGGGTCTGATCACTTTGAGAAGTGGTCATTCTCGGTAGCTGACAACACTACACAATCACCCGTGACTTGCACAAACACCAGTCCGGTACCATGGAGACTCGTGTGGATGTTAAAGTGTTCATTGTGCTAAGGAACATTTATAGTTACACAGTTTATACTACAGATAATGGGGGTGGGGAACCATGTGACACACTGAGTACCAGGCACACGGTGTGGCCTCCCAGCGCAAGGCTGACAGCCATGAAGGTGTGCTGGGCTCCCGCACCTGTCGCCACCGAGGCCCCAGAGCACTGGGCACCGGCTGCGCTTGAGGACAGGGGTGGCCTGCGCCTGCTCCCTGTCACCATGAGTCCAGTGATAGGGGGCCACCTCGGGGTTCAGTCCAAGCCAAATTCAATGTCCTCCTGGCCTGCCCCCTCGCTGGGCTCCTTGGGCTCTGCCTCTGCCTGCGCCGCCTCCTCGGTTTTGTCTCCTACAGGTAGAAGAGAAGGTGACTTGGCGTGGCCGGGAAGTGGAGGCCACCTCCTCGCTGCCTGCGGGCAGGTCTGGGGTCACCGCCCAGCCATCCAGGGGCAGATGGCTCTGTCTGCGCTACCCAGCCTCTCCCCACTCCCTTGCACCAGCTGTGGCTCTGGCCCTGCGCCAGCCTGGTACGGGAGGGAGGCGTGTAATTCGTCCCGCCACATCTTCGCCATGCAGTGGCCACACCGTCGTGCCAGCCTTCACCCTTCAACTTGTCCCACACTCCCAAGCCAGGTCCACAGCCCTGGGATAGCGAGAAGGGGAGGAAAGTACAGGCTCCTCAGCTCCCTGGCCCCACTGAACCCCAACTGCTGAGTACGGGCGGCCACAGGACCCAGTGACAGGGTGACGTGCACAGGCCAGATCCGTCCACCCAGGAATGGGGCGCCGGGGAGATTCTTGGCCCACCAGGGGCAGCTTCAGTTGTGGATGTAGGAATAAGACCTACAAGTGGCTCCTGGTCTGTCCCCAGAGGCGCACACGTCCTCAGGGCAAGCTTGCCGGGCACCCTGCCCAGCCATCGTGGGCTGGGCAGGGACCGGTGTGTCCCCACAGAGCTTCAGCCCTGGCCACCTGGGAGTAGGGCAGCCTTACCTGGTGGAGAGGCAGCGGGGAGGTGGCTGTCCCCACGCTCACTGGCAGGGGCAGGGGCAGTCTCTCTCCTGCAGGAGGCGGGCGTGAGGCCTGAGGGCTCATGGTCGCCGAGCTCCTGAATGAGCAGCCGCGGGGACTTGGTGTCTTGACTTTGGCTTTCCAAGTCCCCAGTCGCTTCTTCCTTAAATATGTTGGCAAATGGCACCTCAGCCTTCTTTGGGGTGTCCTTGGAGACCGTGAATATACGTGACAGGGCGCCTGTGGATGTGTGCTCCAGCACAGAGAGGGACGTGTCCTCTGGTTCAGGGTCACTGTCGCCACTGGAGCTGGAGATGGCCTCGATCCCTGGGCGGCGCGCCTCCTGTGGAGATGAGGTGAGGCTCAGCCGGTCTGTTTTCACAGCGGTTACTCTAACGCGCGCCTCCTCCGGCTGCTTGTTCATCTAATGCCTCAGCGTGTCCTTCCTGCCACACCGCGGGAAGACCCGAAGGACACTGCACAGTGCCCTGTCAGAGCCAGACCTCGGGATGGACACTCCTTGGCCAGCGGTGTCTGCTGAGGGATGCAACCAGTGCCTGCCCTCCTGTCCAGCCCTCCGCTGGGTCCCCACACTGCACCCCCTGCCCTCTCTGTTTCCCACCCAGTACCCTCCCCGGTGGCCTCCGCCTGGCATGACCCTTAGCCCAGCCTTATTCACAGCTCTCTGGGACTTCGCTCTTGGACATCTGTCCCCTTGCGGTAACTGTGGCCTCATGCGCCTGGTTTCTTTGATGGTGACAAGCTCATGCAGAGATTACTTCTCAGAAGTTATATCTGATGCTTCCTTCTCCCTCGGGGCCCAGATCCAGCACACAGGGGCTCCCCGTAATGCCCACGGGGGGAGGGGCAGGTGAGTCCCTGTGGTGCCGCACCCACCCACGCCTCCCTTTCTCCCCACCCCCATCTCTGTGTAGCTAGAGTCACACAAATTCATAAGGGGAGCATGTAAACGCATCATGAGGGCAGAAATAAGCTTTTAGGGAATTCTGTACAGTGCACAGCGATTATAGATCAGCAACACATGTGCAAGCAAACCCCAGTGGCTAATCATAAAACAGAAAAGCAATCAGCCAGCTGTGGTGGTGCACGCCTATAATCCCAGTACTTGGGAGGCTGAGACAGGAGGATCACAGGTTCAAGAACAGACTCAGTTACTTAGGCCCTCTGCAACTTAGTGAGACCCTGTTTGAAAATAAAAAATAAAATAGGGCTGAGAGTGTTGCTCAGAGGTAGAATGCCCCTTGGGTTCCATCCCCAGCACCACCATAAAAAGAAAGAAAAAACTGAGTGAGAACAAATAGCTACATTTCCTTGGGTAAGGAAAAGGGGGGTGTCAGATGCCTTGGTCAGATTAAGAGAAGGAAGTACGCTTTGTAAAGAACAAGCATGAGAGTGGAATTCAGTTTGATTGAGGGGAAGTTGTGTCCTGATAACCTCATCCTGGTCTTCTGAAGATGCGCCTGTATCATCAACATCTTCCAAGTCGGGCAAGTCCTGAAAGAGCCAAGGAGCGCGTGTCACCAGGGAGCGCACAGGTTCTCAGCGTTAAGAGGCAGACAGGTGCAAGCCCGTGCGGATGGAGCCTGACTTGCCTGTGCGCGCAGTGTGGAGGGGAAATGAGCCATGGCCCAGGCCCTTGAGCAACTAGCTCCCCAACCGCCCCCCTCCGAAGGGAGGCATAACCCAGGGGGACGGGACACCACACAGGCACATCGTGATGAGCCTGCAGGGAGACAGCCTGAGCCGATGCTGGACGGCGACAATGACAATGAACCGCAGCTCTAAAGCTAGCTGGACAGAATTGTTTGGCAATGTAACTCCTTTGGCAAAAACAAACCCGGGGCTTGGCAGACATAGTTCAAGGGGAGCGCGCTTGTGCCTCCCCGCACCACCAGGGCAGAGCTCCTGCTAGATGTGGTTCCGATGGGCAGGTCTGGGGTGGGGCCTGGGTTCTGCATTTCTGGCCAGGCCACGCTTGCTTCCCCAGGACCACACTACAGGTTTGAGGATTGGAACTGTGACACTACGCTATTCCCCAAAGGGAAACGGTCCACGTACATCAATGAAGAGCCTCTCCTGGGCCTCCAGCGTCACGGTTCCTACAGCTTCAGCTCCTGTCCCCTCGAGTTTCCTCACCAACACACGCTGGGCAGCCACTGCCGGGGAGGTCGACTCTGAGCAATGACAATAAGCAGTCCTTAATCCTGGGGTCGCTTTATACACAGAGGTCCGACCCGCAAGCCCACAGTAAAGGGGGAGGTCAAAACCCCTCCCTGGGTGTGAACGGCTGGCCCCATGACCTAAGTCACAGCTGAGGCAGGGTTCTGTCCCCTCCCCAAGAAAAGAGGAAGCGGCCCTCTCTCTGCGAGCTACAGACAAGTCCAGCGAGATGCGAGGACCAGCAGGGATGGAGGCAGAGGAGCGGGAACCTGGGAAAGGCAGCTTAACTGGTGAGCAAGAAGAGGAAGACAAGCCATGCTCACGAGGGCCGACTCGGCAGAGAGGCCAGTCTCGCAGCCCCATCCAGGGGGAGGACCTACCGCCGGCCCTCCCGCTCACGAGGGCCAGGGACATGCGCAGTTTACTAAGCGCAAGGCTGCCAGCCATGTGGAACGCCATGGTCCCCCTCTTCCCCCGGGCCTCCTCCTCAAGCCTCCCCAGGCTGCACCCTGAGGTCCTGTCCCTGTGAGGCCTGTTCCCTCCCACTTTCCCCTGCTGCTGGGCTGGGTGCAGCTTCAAAGCAAACTCCCGGGAGATGGAGTGATTCTGAGGGAAACTTCTACCCTGACCTGCGAAATCCACGTGTGACAAGGCCTAAGTAGTAGTGGAAAAGGTAACACTGCCCCGTACGCTTAAAACAGTAACACTGCACGCTTGAATAGCGACGCCTAGGACGTCCCGTGTGGGAAGCTATAGGGAAACCATGACCCTTGTTAGGTAGGAATTTTCTTTCAGAAGTCCGGGGAGGTGTTTCCTAAGGAAAAGTCAAACGAGGCATGCTTCTGGACAGATATTTGAGCCGCAGCATCCCGTGCACATACAAGAAGAGCCAGAGCCAGCCCCTGACCCCGGGTGAGCTGGCGCCGAGAGCAGGGGCTCTGCCTGGTGCTGCGGCGCTCAGCGCCGGACCTGCCGCTCTGTCCCCTGCCCCTCTGGGGCTGGGCCTGCGTCACCTGGTCCACTTGGCCCCTGGTTTCCTTTCTTTTTTGCTGCTCTGGCTGGCTCAGAGGTGCCGGGAGACTCCTGAGTCCCAGCATTGAGGAACCAGCTATCCTGGTTCCTGAGGGAGGCAGGCCCTTGGACACCGGCATGCTCCTGTGCATGTGCGCGCGCGCACACACACACACACACACACACACACACACGCACATATGTACACACGTATGCACGCACACATACCCATCACTTCACCCCCCACCTTTTGAGTGGGCATTTGCACCTCCCACATACATTCTATAAAAGACCCGGGGCTATGGGGCATTTTAGATATCACTGAATATCAGGACCATTGAAATGATTATATATATTGTTTTTTGTTTGTTTTGTTTTGGCACTAGGGATTGAACCCAAGGGCATTCTACTTCCAAGCTACACTCCCAGCCCTATATTTTATTTTTTTATTTTGAAACAGGGTCTTGTTAGGTGTATGAGGCTCACTACTTGCTGAGGCTGTACTCTAACCTGCGTTCCTCCTGTCTCAGCCTCCCAAGTACTGGGATTATAGGCATGTGCCACCACACCTGGCTGAAATGGGTATATTTTAGACATATTGGGCTAAATAAAATATACCATTAATAGTTCTGCCTGTGTCTTTTTAACGTGGCTACTAGAAAATCTCCTAATGACATCCGTTATATTTCTATCTAGCAGCTCTGTTCTAGAAAACAAGACAACTTGTGCACAAATCTAGAAACAGCAGTTGAGGCGTGAGCTCAGCCCCCAGGTAGACGGCTGGGTGCCGGGGAGGCAGGGGAGACTCCTGCCCCCCCCCATGTGACGCTAGGCCCACGTTACCTTCCAAGGCCGCTCCCAGGGGTGCTGGACAGCCCGCTGGCTCCCGATCCTCCCTCTCTGTGTTGACCTCCACAGGCAGCCCCACTTCTCCACTCGGCTGTTCTGGAAACAGCTCATCCTTGGCCTGGAAGCTTTCCGTAACAAACAGTTCTATCTTCTGCCGCGTCTCTCTATCCGCGGGAGGCTCTTCCTGCCCTTCGGTGCCTGACTGCGTGCTCTGCCCACTGTCTGGGGGCGGCGTGTCCCCTAAACAAGAGAAATCTGAGGGTGAACTTGGAAACAGAAGGACAGGGGTCTGTGTGGCCAGGCATTTCTGAACGTGAGCAGCAGGGAGGCAGGGGGGGTCCCATCAGAGTGTGGAGCCAAGGGTCCACAGGAAGGGGCCGAGCATCGCGCAGCGGAAGGGACACGGCCCGTGGAAGCACCGCAGGAGGCTGCCTTTGCTTCTAAATGTGTCAGGAGAAAAGCGTGCGTGTGGCCAAGTGAAAAAAACCACCCAGTCCACACGGACAGAACACAACTGTTCATGTGAGGAACCTTTCAGCTTTTTCAAAAATTTGAAAACTTTCAAAACAAAAAGTTGGTAAAAGAAAAATATATGCTGTAGGAAAGGAAGTGTCTCCGTTATGGAAAATAGTTATAGTATGTTCATTCAAAAGAGTGGGAGAAAGCAATCTAAGTATGCCATTTTTATATAGAAATATATGTGTTCCATGCATGCGGAAAAGCCAGGAAATACACCCAGCACGTGGTCGAGCGGTGCGATTCTGTTAGATCACTTGTGCTGTGTGGGTGAGCTGAGTACCACGGATTGTGATTTTTGTACAGGTCTCGCTAAGCTGCCCAGGTTGGTCTCCAACTCTCGATCCTCCTGCCTCAGCCTCTGGAGTAGCTGGGATTCCAGGCGTGCACCTGCACGCCTGTCTGCAAGGTGGGTTCTTACTTTGGGAGGTCCCCTGGGGCCGTCCCCACAATCACACAGTCTGAGTGCTACAGGCAAACCCTGGTCTCAGGGTTACAACGGGGCAGACCCAGGACTCGTCCCTCCCTCAGAGCTGTCATCAAGTGGGAGGGGGTCACGAGTCACGAGTCCCTTGGAGGAGATGCAAACGCGTCCTGTCCCTCTGTTGGAATCTGTGACAACGTCTGTGTGCGTGTGCCACAAGGAGTAAGCGTGTGTGCCCAGGGCCTGCGCGTGGCTGCGTGCAGAAACCTACGTACGTGTGAAAGCCCCACCGCTCACCACACGGCCAGAGAACCATGGGCAAAGAAGGGTTCAATTTCCAAGGGCAACAGGAGCCACGGAAAAACTTAACCACAATTTAGAAATCAAGGTTGCCATAACTTTCTGATTAAAATAAAGCTTTATACCAGCCGGGCGTGATGGCGCACGCCTGTAATCCCAGTACTCGGGAGGCTGAGACCGGAGGATCCGGGTTCACGGCCAGCCTCAGCTACTTAGTGAGGCCTTCTGCAACTTCGTGAGACCCTGATTCAAAATAAAGAATAAAAAATAGGGCTGGGGGTGTAGCTCGGAGGTAGAATGCCCCTGGGTTCAATCCCCAGTCCCACAATAAATAAATAAATAAATAAATAAATAAATAAAAATCCCAGAGCCTGGCACAGTAGCACACACCTATCATCCCAGTACATGGGAGGCTGAGACAGGAGGATAGCAGGTTCGAAGCCAGCCTCAGCAACTTAGTGAGACCCCGTTTCCAAATAAAAGATAAAATAGGACTGGGGGTATAGCCTAGAGGTAGAATGGCCCTGGGTTCCATCCCCAGTACCCCCCCCCACACACACGGAACTCGGGTGCCGTCCTCTGCTCCAGCACACACCTGGCTCTCGCCCCTGTCTCTCCCTCTTCCTCTCCTCCGCCCGCTGCTTGATCCTCGCCAAGGCCTCGATGCTGTCCGTGATCTTCTTTTGCTCCCTCCGTTCCCACTGCTGTCTCTCCTCCTTCTCGGCCGCGTACCCTCCCCTCGCCCAGGCCTCCGCACAGGCTCTGTGTAAGGAGGAAGAAACAGAAACGGGGTGCACTGAGCTCCTACAGGCCCAGAGTAAATCCCAAGCATTCACTACTTGATCAAACGGGTTGGTTTTCTTCCATATCAAAGGGCACATAAGACAAATGAGTTGTCAACACCTTCTGTCCACACAGACCCTGCCCAGGCACGTGTATAGCCGTTGTATCCTAATTGGCAAATACTGGAAGCAACCTAGATCCTAGATGTCCTTTAATGGGTGGATGAGTACTCGGACTCCGGTACATCCAGATGGCGGAATAGTATGCAACAATAAAAAGAGAAGCTACCGGGCCACATTAAGCCGTGGAACAAGCCCAAATCCATGGCTAAGTGAACGAAGCCGGTCTGGCAAGGTTTCACACGGTACGCGCCCAAGCCTGTGACATCTGCAGGAGGCAAGACTGTGGGGACAGTGAAAACATCCGTGGTCACCAGGGGCTGGGGCACGGGGGTGGGGGCAATGAGCAGGTGGTCCACAGGGGGCAGCAAAACTACTCTGTGTGACAGACACCGCAGTGGGGGACACGTGACACTGCGTATTTGTCCAAGCCAGGAGCATGCCACCCTAAAGAAAATTCCTGAGTTCAGTTAATAATAATGTCTCAACTCTGGTTCATCAATGGTAACAAATGTAGCACCATGTTAATAATAGGGGAAACACGCTGGGGAGGTGGTCTATGGGAACTCTTTGCATTTCCTGCTCAATTTTTCTGTCAACCTAAAACTGCTCTAAGAAAGTTATTAACTTTTAAAAATGAGCAAAGAAACTGAACATTTCCCCCCAAAGAATATATATGAATTACACCAGGCGTGGTGGCGCACGCTTTTAATCCCAGTACTTGGGAGGCAGAGACCGGAGGATCCGGGTTCGCAGCCAGCCTCTCAGCTACTTAGTGAGGCCCTCTGCAACTTCGTGAGACCCGGTTTCAAAATAAAGGATAAAAAATAGGGCCGGGGGTGTAGCTTGGAGGTAGAACGCCCCTGGGTTCAATCCCCGGTACCGCAAAAATAAAAAAGAATATATATGAATTGCCACTAAGTACAGGTAAGGATAATGAACATCATTAGCCACCAGGAAAACATAAATCAAAACTCTAATGACAGGCCACTTCATACCCCACAGGATGACAGCAGGTAAAAAAGGGAGTAACAAGTTTTGGCAGGAGATGAGCAGCCCTCGCACTCTGCTGGGAGGGATGTCAGATGGGGGTGCCACTGCTCTGGGGACAAGGAGGTGGTTCCTCCGAAGTTAAACACATTTGCCATATGACCCAGCAGCTCCACTCCTAGATAGATGTCCAAGGGAGTGAGAGCTGCATCTACACAAAAACCTGTGTCCACATGTTTGTACAGCATCATTCATGATAGCCAAAAAGCAGAAACAACCCAAATTTCTAACAATTGATGGATAAATAGAATGAGGCCTCCCAAAAGGAAATATTATGTGGTAAGGAAAAGGAGCGAAGTCCAGGTGCACACTGCCTCACGGGGGAGATGTGGCAACCTGGAGCTCTGTGGAAGAATCCGGGCACAGAGGGGTACTTGCCGAGTGACTACGTTCACACGGAATGTTCACAACAGGCAAAGGTACAGCGACAGAAAGCAGACTGTGGGGTGACCAGGGGATGGAAGGAGAGGGGAATGGGAGTTCCAGCTAATGGGACGACGTTTCCTGGGTGATGAAAACTTCTAAAATTGCTGGGGAAAAAAAGGTTATGTAGCCATGAAACCTATGTCTAAAGAATATTTAAGGATATGTTGAAATGCTCAAAAATAAAAAAAATACTTTAAGTCTAATGTTCAGCATGTTCAACTACTAAATATCCCAGTGCACCCGAAGGCTTCTCTCTTGTTACCTGTCCTTTGGAAAAACGGGTCTGTCGTCCAGGTATGTGAGGTGTTTCAGGCGAACGGTGACCGTCTTTCGATAGTTGGGGATGTGCTTAATGACCGGGTTGCCCATCAAATTCAGCACACGCTGTAAGCACACAAGCAAAGCCAGGCTAATTACTAAAATATATATATGATTACATTACTTTATAAGTGCTGCGCCTTAGGAATAACTCAACAAAATCTATTGTTGTGAGCAAAACAGAGGCATCCGCCTCGGTCCTGGTGCGCGGATTGGAGAAACCGGAAGGTTCCCATTGCTTTTATGCCATCGGGGACAGAACTGAGCAGCCGCACTGAGCTTCCGTGCTCAGACCTCATCAGCCTTCCAGAACAATCACACGAGACATCTCCCGGGGCCTTTTCCAAGGGCAGTGATGATATTAGTTTTGCTGCTCCATCCTTTTTGCTGAAATGCATCTCAATGGAATTGATTGTTTCTTTCCTTCCTGGCCAGGACCCACTTTAAGAAAACACAGCAGCTAGACAGATAAGAAGGGTAAACGAGGGACCGGAAGGACGCTGCCCTGGTCCCCTCCTCGCTGGCTGCGCGTCCCCTTGCTGTCAAGTGAGGACCAGGAACCAGGAAGGGCTAGTAACATCAGTGCCATCCTCCCCCATCTTCAAGTGCTGTCCCCTCCCCTCCAGCCCAGAAGCTCAGAGTTAGTTAAGGCAACAGGGAGGCAAAGAATTTCAGAACCTGTTTGCCTGAACTCAGTTAATATTTTTCATATCTAAAGTGTGTTTTGTTGAGCCAGGCACGGTGGTGCACGCCTGTAATCCTAATACTTGGGAGGCTGAGACAGGAGGATCGCAGGTTCAAGGCCAGCCTCAGCTACTTAGTGAGGCCCTCCGCAACTTGGAGAGACCCTGTTTCAAATAAAAAATAAAATCAGGCTGGGGGTGTAACTCAGAAGTACAATGCTCCTGGGGGTCCCATCCCCAGTACCACAGAATAAGTAAATAAATAAATAAATAAATAAATAAATAAATAAATAAAAAGGGTTTTGTTGCTGGAGAGCATAAATACATTACAAACTAGTTAGCTTAGCTTTTCCCACACTCCACTCTCATGTTTCTTTCCCATCGGGCCATGTTTTTGAGGGACTTACACTTTGTGGGGTGAGGTAGGAGGAGCCATGCCCCAGGGGCAGGCAATTTTCCATGCATTACAACTGTGCGTGGGGAATTTTCAAGCCATTACAAAATAATCATAAGGCGACTGCTTCTGTTCTGGCTGAGTTGGGCCCCTTCCCTCAGATTTATATGTTAAAGTCCTAACCCCAGTACCTCGGAATGTGACTGGAGTTAGAGATGGGATCAGTAAAGAAGTCATGAAGTTAAAATGAGGTCACTAGGCAGACGGGGACCCATCTGGAGGGGCCCCCAAGGCTAAAGGATGGGAAAACGTGGACACCATCAAAAATTAAGATGCTAGCAAGGGTTAAATCATATCAAATACTGTACATATAAAGTCATGCACTCATCATGATCCTGAAAGAGGAAGCCGGGCGTGGTGGCGCACGCTTGTAATCCCAGTACTTTGGGAGGCGGAGACCGGAGGATCCGGGTTCGAGGCCAGCCTCAGCTCTCTCTCTCTCTCTCTCTCTCTCTCTCTCTCCCTGTCTCTCTACTTAAGTGAGGCCCTCCGCAACTTCGTGAGACCCGGTCTCAAAATAAAGTATAAAAATAGGGCCGGGGGCTTAGCGTGGAGGTAGAATGCCCCTGCGTTCAATCCCCGGTACTGCAAAAAAAAAAAAAAGAGTTATGATCCTGAAAGAGGGAAAAAAAAAGTTCCCGTCTGTCAGAGACACACACTGAAATATTTGAAATATTTGTGGGTGAAATGAGAAGACATCTGGCGTTTAAGATACTCCAGCTAAAAACACAAAGAGGGAGAATGTGACAGACAGGAGGGAAGGGAAGGAGAGAAGGAGGGAGGGGTGGAGGAAGGGGAGGGATTTGATATTTAACGAACATAAAACCATGCCGGCAGTGGCCTTTCTGTCTGTCTTTACCAAGTCGGGCATGCGCTCCAGGACGCTCAGGACCTCTGGGTCGCTCAGCCTGTTGTGGGAAAGGTCGAGGACGCACAGTCGCAGGCACTCCTGCAGGTGCTGAATGTCCTCCACCGTCTCCAGGTGGTTGTGGGCCATCTGCAGCGTGTTCAGGACCGGCAGGCAGGCTGCGAGGGGAGGTCAGCAGAGTGAGGGCCCGGGCCCGCCCACAGCGTACAACCCGAGCGCTGCCCCGGCCTGCGCCGCGCTTACAGAGGTTCTCGATGGTCTTGATGTAGTTGTTGCTGAGGTTCAGAGCATCCAGCTTCTGCAGAGGTTCCAGGTTCTCGATTTTATGGAGCAAGTTCACTTGCAGGAAGAGGCAGCGCAGCTCCGTTTGGGCCTGCAGGTTCTCGATCTTCTGAATGCCGTTACACTCCAGCCAGAGGCAGCGCAGCCCCGTGTACTCCTCCAGGTTCTCTATGCGGTCAAAACCTGCAGGACGCATGGGGGCGATTGGGCTCCTACACACACGGGGAAAAGGGGCCACGGTCGCCCTTGTTTTTGCCTATTGCTATGGACTGAATGTTTGTGTCCTCTCAAAATCCATATGTCAGCCAGGTGTGGTGGTGAACGCTTGTAATCCCAGTACTTGCGAGGCTGAGACAGGAGGATTGCAGGTTGGAGGACAGCCTCAGCAAGTAGTGAGACTGTCATCAACCTAGCAAGACCCTGTTTCAAAACAAAAATAAAATAGGGCTGGGGGTGTAGCTAAGAGGTAGAATGGCCCTGGGCTCAATCCCCAGTACCCCCCCTTCCCGACAAAAATCTGTATGTTGAATCTTAACCACCAGCCAGGCATGGTAGCACATGCCTGTAATCCTGGTACTTGGGTGGTTGAGACAGGAGGATCACAGGTTTGAGGCCAACCTTAGCAACTTAAGCAAGGCCCTCAGCAACTTAGCAAGACCCTGTTTCAAAATAAAGAAAAACTAGGCTGGGCATGGTGGTGCACACTTGTAATCCCAGTTCTTGGGAGGACCACAGGTTTTCGGCCAGCTTCAGTAATTTAGTGAGGCCCTCTACAACTTACTGAGACCCTGTTTCAAAATAAAAAGTTACATACGGCTGGGAGTGTAGCTCAGAGGTAGAGTGTACCTGCGCTCCATCCCCAGTACCAATAAATAAGTAAGTAAATAAATAAATAAGTAAGTAAGTAAGTAAGTAAATAAATGCCAGGTATAGCGGCGCACACTTATAATCCCAGTACTTGGGAGGCTGAGACAGGAGGATCACAGGTTCACCGCCAGGCTCAGCAATTTAGTGAGGCTCTCTGCAACTTACCGAGACCCTGTTTCAAAATAAAAATAATATAGGGCTGGGGGTATAGCTCAGAGGTAGAATTCCCCTGGGTTCAAATCCCAGTACCACAAAAAAATAAAGCCAGGCATAGTGGCACACGCTTGTAATCCCAGTACTTGGGAGGCTGAGACAGGAGGATCGCAGGTTCACCGCCAGGCTCAGCAATTTAGTA
>PVJS01000275.1:20654-146683 GCA_004027185.1 Glis glis
AATCCCCAGTACCACACACACACACACACACACACACACACACACAATCCCTGCAATTTTTTATTTCACTTGATAGAGTCATTCTGCCTGATCTGACGCAGCCCCTGCACGAGGTCTCACCTTTGAAGTGTAAATACAGAGTGTCGTTCAATGCTGGAGTAATATAAAGCTTGTGTTGCTTGCACAGTTTCTGCAGGAAATGCTTAGTCATTCTGTTAAAATAATAAAACATGGACAAGAAATTCCAATTTGTCAGCCGTAAACTTATTCCAAAAGCTCTTTACTATACCCATCTATGCCTAAAATTTGAAATTCTATATGCCTGAAATTTATTTTCAGTCCTCCTCCTCCTACACTCCATTCTTGTCGTCGTCTTTCTCCTCCTTCCTCTTCTTCCTGGTCTAGATAGCTTTCGGGGCCTCATCCAATATTGTTCCTTTCAGCATTCTTAAACATTGCAATGTATGTCCTAATAAAAACACTTTTAATAGTGTCATCGAGAACCACAGACATTTCTCTCTCCGGGTATGGTATTAAAATTTAATAGCGGGGGGGGGGGTTAGCTGTGCCATAGAAGCAGAGCTGGCCGGAATCCACTACTTCACAGTTCGCGGGCACTGGGAGGGTTATTCAGTCTCTGAAAGCCCCTGTGTCCTTGTCTGTGCAAGCGGGTGACCACACCCTGCCCTCAGTGGCAGCTTGCCCACACACCTGGGCTCCCGATCTTCCCTGCCATCTCTCAGGTGGGCTGAGTGACCTTCTGACCCGCTGTCACCGCTCTGCTTCTGCTGGCTTTGGCAGGATGCGTCAGAAGGACCCACACCTGTTTCCTTAGGTTCATTAATTTCTGTAAAATAAAAGAGATCCGGTTTCTAAAGACCAAAAAAATGTACAAAAAAATCCCCCTCCCGCCATTTCCACCTTATAACTGTCTGTTTTTGGTCTGGAATACCAGAAATATTTCATTGTATAGCAATTTTTCAAACACTGGCAAATACTATGTAAATCTCACTTCTAGGTTGGCTCTCTATAAAAACTGTACAGGTGCACATGGAAATGTGTACAAACACACTAGTTTTTGCATTGTTTGTAATGACCCAAATCTGTTAAAAATGCAAATGTCCAGCCGGGCATGGTGGCACACGCTTGTAATCCCAGTACTTTGGGAGGCGGAGACTGGAGGATCCGGGTTCGCGGCCAGCCTCAGCTCTCTCTCTCTCTCTCTCTCTCTCCCCCTGTCTCTCTCTCTCTCTCTCTCTCTCTCTCTCTCTCTCTCCCCCTAGTGAGGCCCTCTGCAACTTTGTGAGATCTGGTTTCAAAATAAAGTATAAAAAATAGGGCCGGGGGTGTAGCGCGGAGGTAGAACGCCCCTGCGTTCAATCCCTGGTACCAAAAAAAAAAAAAAGCAAATGTCCATCCAGAGGAACTGGCCATATACAACAATGAATTACTCTTCTGTCTTTGAAATGAATGCACTAATAGCTACATCGGTCCATATGGATTATGTTCAGAAACACGTATGGAGTGAAAAAAAGCAAATTTTATAAAAAGCACAGGATTCCATTTATATAAATTAAAAACACGCAAACCAATGCTATGCACTAAGACACACGTATAGACAAGTGACAGGAAGAATCAATACACAACTCTAGGTGGAGAAGAAAGAGAATGGGATTAGGATGGGGGGTAACGGGAAAGGAACATTGATTTTATGTGAAATGTTTTTATTTCCTTAACTGAAATAAGACTATAAGACTGCAGGTAAATATGACAAAATGTTAGTCATTTTCAACTCTTGGTGGCAATACATGGGTGGATGTTTACAAGCGTGCACCACCACGCCGGGCTGTATTTACATTTGTTTGTGTGTGTGTGTGTGTGTGTGTGTGCGCGCGCGCACTACTGGGGATTGAACCCAGGGGTGTTCTACTTCCAAGCTATACCCCCAACCCTATTTTATTTCTTACTTTGGAACAGGATCTTATTAAATTGCTGAGGCTGGACACAAACCTGTGATCCTCCTGTCTCAGCCTCCCAAGTACTGGGATTACAGCCATGTGCCACCATGCCCAGTCTTACATTGTTTTAAAAGATCAATCAAAATTGGCCAATTCAAGTGCACTTTTTTTTGCGGTACTGGGGATTGAACCCGGGGGCATTCTACCTCCGAGCTACACCCCCAGACCAATTTTTTATTCTTTATTTTGAAACAGGGTCTCGCTAAGTATCTGAGGCTGGCCGCGAACCCAAATCCTCCTGTCTCAGCCTCCCCAGTACTGGGATTACAAGCACGCGCCACCATGCCCGGCTTTCAAGTGCACTTTTAAGTGTAATTTTAAGGACTGTTGCTCTCTGTGTGTTTGTGCTGTCTACTGATGAGACTGAACCTTCCGTATGTGGGACCTATGTCTTACACTCACTCACTTCTCACTGTGTAAGTTACCCACAATAGCCGGGCATGGTGGTGCACGCTTGTAATCCCAGTACTTTAGGAGGCGGAGACCGGAGGATCTGGGTTTGTGGCCAGCCTCAGCTCTCTCTCTCTCTCTCTACTTAGTGAGGCCCTCAGCAACTTCGTGAGACCCAGTTTCAAAATAAAGTATAAAAAAATAGGGCCGGGGGTGTAGCGCAGAGGTAGAACGCCCCTGGGTTCAATCCCCGGTACCGCAAAAAAAAAAAAAAAAAAATATATATATATATATATAATGCATTATATTAATAAAAAGGGCTATCATTTATTAGTGGCCCAGTATATGCCAGAAACTTGATAATTATCTCTGTAGATTCCCATATAACTATCCCTGCTTACAGATGACGTAAGAGGCTCGGAGACATTAAGCTCTAAGCCAACAGCCATAAAGGTGGGGAGCTGGCAGCTGCCATATGAGCCCCATTTGACTCCAAAGCCTGTGACTGCCCACTGAGCAAGATCTGTTCCCCACAGTTCCTCATACAGAGTTTGCCGAATGTTCAAGATGTATTTGCTGGGCGTGGTGGCGCACGCTTGTAATCCCAGTACTTGGGAGGCTGAGACCGGAGGATCTGGGTTTGCCGCCAGCCTCAGCTACTTAGTGAGGCCCTCCGCCACTTCGTGAGACCCGGTTTCAAAATAAAGAATAAAAAAAAATAGGGCCAGGGGTGTAGCTCGGAGGTAGAAGGCCCCTGGGTTCCATCCCCGGTACCGCAAAAAAAAAAAAAAAAAAAGATGTATTTGGCTTGGTTAAAAAGCTATGAAACACAAATCAACTAGTTTATCTAGTTATTGAGTTTCTGGGAGGCCCCCAGCCCACCGGGAGCAGATGTAGGAGACTATCTTTAAGCCCATTCCCAGAAACTTTGGTGAGGGGTCACACCCTGGCCCCAGAGCCCCCATCTTTTCCTCCAGTCTCTCTACGGTGTGTCAGACACTGGACTAGGAAACTCGAATTCTGTCAGCATGGCCTGCCCTGGTGTCCATTTGCAGTCTAGAAGGGGAGAGAGCCTTTGGTCTTACGTGGTGACAGCAAAGCAGGGATATATTCAAAATCAAACTTGGAGCTGGGGGTGGTGGCGCACACCTGTGATCCCAGTACTTGGGAGGCTGAGACAGGAAGATTGCAGGTTCCACAGCAATTTAGGGAGACCCTCAGCAACTTAGTGAGACCTTGTTTCAAAAGTAAAAGTAAAATAGGGCAGGGGGTGTAGCTGGGAGGTAGAAAGGTAGAATGACTCTGCGTTCAATCCCCAGTACCACAAAAACAAACCAACCAAAGTCGGGAGGGCTAAGGCTCTCCTAGGTAGAATCACTCTGCCCAGGCCTGAGTCTCTGTTCTGCCACTGACTAGCTGAGGGTAATCATTTGGAGCAAGTTTTAGAACCTGTGTGTGTGTGTGTGTGTGTGTGTGTGTGTGTGTGTGTTGCTGGGGATTGAACCCAGGGGCATTCTACCTCTGAGATACACCCCTAGACCTATTTTATTTTTATTTTGAAACAGGGTCTCACTAAGTTGTGGAGGGCCTCGCTAAATTGCTGAGGCTAACCTCGAACCTGCAATCCTTCTGTCTCGGTTTCCCCATCTGTATGCAGTAGTAACAGGCGCGCCTGCTGCCCAGGGCACTGTCCTGTAACGTGTTGGTGGCTACTGCTGGCTGCGGGTCGGGCTCGTGGTGCTGGACTCGCCCTGCCCTCCCCGGGCGGCGCCCGCACCTTCCTTGCGGACAACCGGGCCCGCGTCCCCATGGTCCCCCGCGGACTCCTCCACGCCCGGCTCTTGCGCGCCGTCCGCCGCAGGCCCCGAGGCCTCGGGGTGCATGCTCACTCCTTCGCTCCGCAGCCGCGCTGTCCGGCCCCGGTCGTTGGCAGCCCAACGCTTCCCGGGTCGCCACGGCAACCGCCGCGCACGCGCACTCGGGGGCCGGCCTGTGCGCGGGGGGCGGGCCTTGCGGAAGCTCCGCCCCCGGCGCGTGCGCGCGTCACGTGGGGCGCGGCTGGCGGCGGAGACGGGGGCGGCGGCCGCGCGGAGCGGCGGGACGGGCTCTGGAGACTGCGCTGCTGCAGGTACCGCGTCCCTGGGCCCCTCGCGGCCCTGGCCCGGCCCGGCCCGGCCCGGCCCACCCTCCGCGCCCTGGGCCCGCTCCTAGTCCCGTCTCCCGCAGGCGCCTGGCCCGGTCCGGCCCAGCCCCAGCCCGCTCCGAGGCTCGGAGCCGCCCGCTTTGTGGGCGCCTCTGTGTCCCCGTCCCCACGCGCGGCCGGAGGGAGCACCCTGCGGGCCGGGCCGAGTTTCCCTGGAATAGAGTCAATGCAGAACCGCCGCGTCCTGTGGGGAGGGTGGGTGCTGCCCGCTCGCTGGGCCCGCCGGGCGCGCCGCCCCGGGGAAGGCTGGAGGGTGGGCCGGTCCCCGACACCTGCACCTGCTGCCCCCGGGGCAGGCCGTGTGCACGTCCCGGGCTCTCCCGGGGTCTCCAGCAGGGCTGTGAGGTGGGGGACCCGGCCTCTGGAGCTGTGGGATGCTGGGATGTTGCCTGGTCTCTGAAAAAACTCAATTTCCCCGTCTGTAAAGTGGGGATGGTTATATACAGCTGTGTCTCATAAGGTGGAAGAGAGAGCCAAATGAGATCAGAGGAATAAAACACTGAGAGGCTTTTGCCTAAAGTCGGGTCTTGGAAGAGCTGATAGCTAACATCAGACATTGAATAGAGCCGGGCGTGGTGGTTCACGCCTGTAATCCCAGTACTTGGGAGTCTGAGACAGGAGGAGCACAGGTTCGAGGCCAGCTTCAGCAGTTTAGCAAGACTCTCAGCAACCTAGTGAGACCCTGTTTCACAACAAACAAACAAAAAATTAAGGACCTGGGGGGGTGTAGTTCAGAGGTAGAATGCCCCTGGGTTTCATCCCCAGTAACACACACACACACGCACACGCACACAAACAAAACAAAAATAAAAGCAGCAACCATTGAGTAATGCTGGCCAATATCTCAGGTTTATTGAGCACTTATGAGCAGGCACCGTTCTAAGTGCTTTTGATGTTTTACTGCATTTGATTCTCAACATAGTCTTAGAAACTCTTACTCCCTCCTTTTTATGGGGTACTGGACGTTGAACCCAGGACATCACACATGCTGGCAAACGCTCTACATCCCCCATCTTTCTTAATTTTATTTATACATAGCATCTGGCTAAGTTGCTCAGGGTGGCTTAGAACTTGGGATCCTGCTGTCTCGGCCTCTCCAGTGGCTGGGGTTACAGGTGTGTGCCACCACACTGGGCTTGTTTTCCCCGTTTTTACAGATGACTGAGGAAAGTGCAGTGGTGATGTCACCTCACCTAGGACACACAGCGCTTAAGTGGGGCACTGGAACCAGCCAGTCTCTGTTCAGTCTGGTTTTAATCACTGCAGGAAAATTCCAGGACATTAGAGCTCAACAAATGGGCGATTCTGTTTCTAATAGGTTTTTAAAATTGAGATAAAATTCGCCATTTTAGCCATTTTAAAGTGTACAGCTAGCTGCATAGGTTTTGGTCTTTTCGTGATGCCATGCAACCATCACCACTAATTAATTCCAGAACATTCCATCACCCCCCCAAAGAAACCCCAGCCCCATTAGCACGCACTCTGCTTCCTCCACCCCTCCCCTGTCATCATCCCTCATTCACTTTTTGTCTCCATGGATTTCCCTGTGGACATTTAATACAGATGGAATCATCTAGCATGTACCTTGTGTGTCTGTCTTCTGTCCCTTGGCATCATGTTTTCAAGGGCCATTCATGCTGTCCTGTACTGTCACACCAGTACCTCTTTCCTTTTTATGGCTGAATAATATTCCTTTGTATGGTTAGGCCACATTTTGTTTGTTCATCCATCCATGGATGGACATTTTGGTTGTTTCGCCTTTTGGCTGTTGTGATGAAGACTGCTGGGAACACAGGCATGCCCGCCGTCATGTGAGTAGAAGTTTTCAGTTGTCTTGGGTATGTACTTACGATTGGATCGAGACACGAGACTCAGGAGTATTGGATCTTGGGTAAGAATCCCAGTTTCCAATTCCCACATTGCTGCCCTTTCCACTCAACCTCACTGTTAGATATCAAAAACAGGCAACAGAAAATAAGGAAATCCCAGAAAATCATACTATACCAATAATAACGTTGTCAGAGTGCTGATATGAAGTTTGAGATGCTTCCTCAAGTTTTTTCTCCTCAAGAGTGAGATTTGAGCTTTGATCGGAAGGCAGTATTTGATGCTGTTTATTAAATAAATATTATATACATTGCAGTGTGCTAGGTGCCATGGAGTAATATTAAAGATGCATGAGACTCCAATGTCACACCGGTACAAAGTTCCAGGAGGATTAAAGACTTAAATCTGAAAAGAGAAACTATAAAACTTCTAGAAAATAACATGAAGCTGGGCGTGGTGGCTCACGCTTGTAATCCAAGTACTTGGGAGGCTGAGACAGGATATAGGTTCAAAGCCAGCCTTGGCAGCTTAGTGAGGCTCTCAGCAACCTACTGAGACCCTGTTTCAAAAATAAAAATAATAGGGCTGGGGGGGGGGTGTAGCTTAGAGGTAGAATGCCTCTGGGTTCAATCCCCGGTACAGAAAGAAAAAAATAATATGCACAAATTTCTTCACAGTCTGGGGCTAAGGTGGAATTTCTGAAATAAAACACAATGAGCACAAGCCGTAAAGGAGGTAGACTGGTAAATTTGCTTACATGAAAATTAAGATATTCAGTTCATCAGAAGCACATACATCAGAAGGAAAACATACAGAGAACTTGTGTATATAAGACATAAAGACTTCTTTACAATTCTGAGAGAAAAAAAGAACACAACACAACAGAAGAAAAGGCAGAAGGTGGGAACAGGCATTTCACAGATAGAAAAAGCAACAGTACATAAAAGTCACAAAGAATTCCAGCCCTGTTAGGAATCGGAACTGTACAGAGGAGATACCACTGAGTGGTGCCCTGTTGGCCAGAGGGGAGCTGAGAGCTATTCCCCAGCCAGCGGCACCCAGGAGGCAGCAGGCTCTCACACCCACTTTGGAAAGGCGTTTGGCCATGTGTAGTAGAATGCTTGCATGCCTGGTGGCCCAGCAGTTCCGCCACGAGGCATAGCCCTTCGAGAACTCTTGCGCCAGTACGCAGGAGACGTGGAAGAGAATGCTCATTACGGCACTGTTCATAAAACCAGCAAAATAACCCATATGCCCCCCATCAGCAGCAGATTGGGCTTCGGAATTGTGGGTGTGTGTACTGGAAAGCAGAAGGTATGACCTGCAGTGGCAGGTGGAGGATGAGGCTCCCGAGCATCTCTGCGCGAGAGAGCAGGCCACCTCAGGACACATGGAGTCCTTCATGTGACTCAAACCAGGCCACACTGAACAGTACTGTTGGTTCAGAATACATGCTTGGGGTGTGCAGCTAGCAACAAAAATGAACGCTTGGATTTAAGACAGACTCCTCCAGCATGGACGAAGGGACGTGGCCGAGGAGGGAGCCTGCGTGGCTCTTGGGACACTGGTTTTATTAAGTAGGCTGGTGACCTAGTGGGCATTTTGTTTTATTTTTCTTTGAACTGTACATACTAGGTTTTTTTTTTTTTTTTGCGGTACCGGGGATTGAACCCAGGGGCGTTCTACCTCTGTGCTACACCCCCGGCCCTATTTTTTTTTATGCTTTATTTTGAAACCGGGTCTCATGAAGTTGCGAAGGGCCTCACTAGGTAGAGAGAGAGAGAGGAGAGAGAGAGAGAGAGAGAGAGAGAGTGAGCGCGCGCATGCGCGTGCGCACTGAGGCTGGCCGCGAACCCGGATCCTCCGGTCTCTGCCTCCCAAAGTACTGGGATTACAAGCGTGCGCCACCAAGCCCGGCTTGAACTGTACATACTAGGTTTTGTGTGCTTGAATATATTTATCAGGTTTTTTCTTTTTTTTTTGAATTATAGAAAAATTAATGGTAGACACAGTTCCTGTCCCCAGAAGGCCGGAGCTTGTTGGAGAACCAAGAGGGAAGCAAGTCAGACTTTTAAATAATAGAGCAGCTGGGCATGGTGGCGCATGCTTGTAATCCCAGTACTTGGGAGGCTGAGACAGGAGGATCGCAGGTTCGCGGCCAGCCTCAGCTACTTAGTGAGGCTCTCAGCAACTTAATGAGACCCTGTTTCAAAATAAAGAATAAAAAATAGGGCTGGGGGTGTAGCTCAGAGGTAGAATGCCCCTGGGTTCAATCCCAAGTACAGTAATAAATAAATAAGTAAATAAGTAAGTAAATAAAATAAAGCAGCCAGACTGAGCCACGTGGCAGGGGAGGGAGGCTCAGTGGCCGAGGGAGCCTGGTACCCAGGGCCGATGGCGGCTGTGCGTCAGCAACCACAAGGAAGGACTTGAGCTGGCCTTGGAGAGGCAGGTAGGACTTGGAGCACCGAATGCAAGACATCTTCAGACTCTGAAAAATGTAAGATTTCTATGAAAACGTCCCTAGTTTTGGAGCCTCACTACAGAGTTGGACCATAATGCTCCACTGGGGCTAGAGATGCTGAGGGGACCCCCGGGCACCCCTCAGTCAGAGATCAGCAGAATCTCTGAGGAGACTTTCTGGTTCCTGAAAACACTTAATGGTTGTATCTTAAGGCATGTCGCGTGATTTTCAGCTCGTTTCTTTGTTGTCCTAAAAGCCACAATGACAGTTTATTCATCTGTCCATCCCCCCTTCATCTACCCCCACCCCTCTGTCTACCTTCATTTCCTACTGTCACAGACGACCACAAAGCAGTGACTTAACACAAAATTTTTTATCTTACAGTTCTGAAGGTCAGGAGTCTAAAATCTGCCTCGTGAGGCTAAAATCAAGGTGTCAGCAGGGCCGGCTCTTTCTGGAGGCTCTGGGGAGGATCCTTTCCCCGCCTCTGCCAGCTTCTAGAGGCTGCCCGCAGTCCTTGGCTGGTGACCTCTCTGTCCCTCTTCACATCCTGCCGCAGAGCACCATCAGGTATCTCTCTGCCCTCTGCCCTCTGCCTCACAGGTCACACCACCTTCTCTGTCTTTGTTCTTCCTGCCCCCCTTGTTCTAAGGACACGATTGCCCTGGGCCTGCTTGGATAATCCAGGATCATTTCCCCATCTCAGGGGCCCCTCTCGCTATGTAAGGCGTGGGGTTAGGATGTAGACGTCTCGGGGGCTGTTATCAGCTGGCGGACTGTCGTTTGGTGGTGCGGCCTTTTCCTTCCTACTTGCTTCATTTTCTTTAAAAGCGCCTTGTGTTCTTTTACCCTCCAGCCTAGAAATTGTTCATTTGAGTAGGTCGTTGATGTCAGTGTTTCAACCAAGACTCTTCTCCCGGGATTCTTGCTTCCTGAGGGTTTTTGATTTTTTTGCGCGTCTCTGCTGAGTCGAGGCAGCTGGTGTGTGGATGGGGGAGTGGTCCAGGCCGCCCTGGTGCTCCAGCAGGGGACTCTGCTCCTGTAGTTGTGACCGTCATTTCCCATGACGGCTCTCCTTTGGGTTTCCGTGAGTCTGGCCCTGATGAATATTGTCCTGGAGAAAGAGAAAGGCTTGCTTTCCCTGGCTTGAGGACTGTTCTGGCTTGGTTTGGTTCGCTGGTATTTTAGTTTTCTGTAGAGACAAGAAAGAAAGCTTTTAAAAGAAGCTTTCACAGTTTTTGTTCCCAACTTTACCATGGTATAATTGCATACATTTAAGGTATACAACATGATGATTTGAATAGGTAGACATTGTTGAATGAGCACCAGGATCGAGCTAGTTAACCTATCCATCACCTCACATAGTTACCAGTGTGTGTGTGTGTGTGTGTGTGTGTGTGTGTGTGTGTTAAGAATACTTAAGATGTATTCTCCTGGCCCATTTCAAGTGTATAGTGTAGTATTAACCAGTCACTATGCCGTACCTTACATTTCTAGAACTTACTCATGATGGAAAGTTTGTACCCTTTGACCAAATTCTCCCAATTTCCCCACTCCTAGCCTTTGTTGTTGTTGTTGTTTGGTACTAGGGATTGAACCCAGAGGTAGTCTACCTCTGAGCTGCACCCCCAGCCCTTTTTATTTTTATTTTTTTGAAACAGGGTCTTGCTAGGTTACCGAGAGTCTCGCCATTTCTGAGGCTGCTCTTGAACCTGAGGACCCTCCTGTCTCAGCCTCCCAGGTCCTGGAACCACAGGCGTGGGCCCCTACACCCGGCACTCCCAGCCTTTAGCAACCACCATTGTACTCCACTTAAGAAAACAAAGCTTCCTAACAGCTTTTTATAGGTCATTATATAGGGGTCAGGATTGTACTGCGTTTTAGTGTTGCTTTCCGTGTAAGGAGTGCCTCTAAGATACAGACTTCATCCATTTGGGTGGCTGTAACCAAATACCATAAACTGGGTGGCCTATAAACCGCAGTCATTTATTTCTCTCAGAGCTGGAGGCTGGGCGGGTCATGATCCAAGTGCTGGCAGATCTGGTGTCTGCTGAGGGCCGGTTCCTCTTAGATGGTGCCTCTGGGTTTGTCTACGACCTAGTCACTGCGCAAGGACCCTGCCTCCTGGTGCCATTGCCTGGGGAGTTAGGGCCAACACATGAGTTGGGGGTGGGAACCAGCACTGACACGATAGCACAGACTACCACCTTCAGTCAGTCCCCAGAAAAGTGAGCTGGTCAGTGTAGCTCAGTATCTGTACAGACTTTGGTAGGTAGGCTGCTAGACTTAGCTGTATCAGTAAACTCCCTTAAGCCGGGTGTGGTAACCCCAGTACTTGGGAGGCGGAGACAGGAGGATCTGGGTTCAAGGCCAGCCTCAGGTACTTAGTGAGGCCCTTCGCAACTTAGTGAGACCCTATTTCAAAATAAAGAATAAAAAATAGGGCTGGCGGTGTAGCTCGGTGGTAGAATGCCCCTGACTTTAATCCCCAGGACCACAAAACAAACAAAACAAAACTCCTTTAAAACCGTGTCTCTGTGAAGGGCTGTGTGCTTTCGGAACTGAATGGCTTCGGGGAAAGGCCTGCTTTCTGCTTTCATCCGGAAGGCGTTATTTCCCATCGTGTGTGTGAGGGTGGGGAAATGATGGGAGGATGGAGTGAGTTGATAACCCCCTGCTATTTCCTATCTGTGGTATGTGGGGCTGAACAGACATGTGAGGTGTCGGTGCAGCAAGGGCTGCAGAGCCCCACGCTCTGGCCCAGCTGGTGCGGCCAGAGATCAGGACAGTCCCTTCACTGCTGCCAGTCACCCTCGGAAGCCAGCGGGACCAGCACCCTCCCATGGTGCCCAGGTTGAGTGCAGAGCCCCATGTCGGGCCCAGAGGCATTCACAGCCTGGCCTCTCCCAGCCCCGCACACCCTGAGCTGCAGCACCGTAGCTTTCACTGTCCCGAGCAGCGAGACAGCGACTGAACTAAGCCTCCCTCTCACTGGCCCTCCTCTGCCAGACCTCTCCCCCCAGCGGGCCCCTGCTGCCTGGCGTTGCTCAGGTTATCTTTCTGTAAGTTCTGTCTCTTCAGGACGGTGGGGAATCCTGGCTTACCCACCACGATGTCCTCTGTCCCGGATGCTTAGCTGTCTTCTCCCGTGCTGTTCAGGTAGTTTGGTTTTCCACATGGACTTTCCTAAGTGACATCCTCTACAGACCAGCGACCACACGCATTTAGGCTTCCTGGCTGTGAGGTTCGTTATTCATGAACATGTCCGTGTTTGAATCGATCGGTCTTCTATGGGTTTGGTGGGTGTGCGTCAAATCTCTTGGTCTTGCCCCGTTCCTGAGGAATGATAGAATTCATTTGAGGACCAGAGCTTGAATGCTCTCGGTCCTCCTCTGATACTGAGATTTTAAAAAATACAGGGTGATGATAACTTACATTTAGGGTGTTGTACGTGGTGCAGCTGTCATGTTAGCATTTCATAACGGTGTGGGCTGGGGAAGGGGTCTCTGACGGGGAGAGCTGGGAGCCGGCGAGGTGGCCTGAGGCCCCTCCTCTCACTCTTCTTCGCTCACCCCGAGGCCAGTGCACCTGTTCTGGGGTCCTGAGCAGCAGGTCCTTGGCAGGGTTTGCACACAGTTTTTCTTTCTGTAAAGGGTCTGAGGAATTTGTGGGCGGTCCGGTCCCATGTTGGGGAACAAGACAGTTTCCGCCAAGTGGACACTGCAGGCAAAGACAACCCGAGGGCTGCAGCTGGGACTTGGCCGCGCCCTTGAATTCAGCAAACATCTGTCGAGCTCCTCTGTGCCAGGGCCGGTGGGATGGGCCGGTGGGATGGGCCGGAGGGGAGTAAGAACTGGCCTGGGCCCTGGAGGAGCACCGCCTATGGGGGGTGGCGGCACAGAAACGAAACAGCCCCAGTGCAGACTGTGTGGTGGAGGGCGAGGGACCTCACATACAGAAGAGACTTTGCTTCCTGTCTAAGCCCCGCCCACCCATTCCCAGCATTGGGTCACCCCAGATGCCATGGTGCCCTTCCTCTGCCGCAGCTGCCAGGAGATTAGACCAGTGGTGGATGCCTGAGCTCAGGTGGGCCAGCCACAGTCTGCCAGGGGTTTGGAGTAGAGGTGCTGAGGTGGGCTGTTCAAGGGGAGCTGAGGAAGGTGGTGTGCAGAGACCCCAGGCGGATGGAGGTGACGGAGCAGCTCTGTGTGCCTTCCCGGGAGGCCTCGCCGCTGGGGCTCTGCCATTGCAGAATGCTGGCTTTCTCCAAGCTCGTTTGGATGGGTCTCTGTCCCATCTGATGAGCCGTCTGACCAGGAGAGCTGTCCCACCGAGCCTCCAAGCTGGTGCACGGTCCCCAGGCAGGCGTGTGCCTCGTACTCTGAGAGCAGCCTTTATGCTTGGTAAACACTGTGCTGCCCACTCGTGGCATGAGAGTTTTTGTGTTTTCTTAATTTGGGAAAACTTGAATGTTCACTTGATATAAAGTATTCCCAGCTGAGCTACAAGGAAGAAAGAAGGGAACTGGCTTCTTGGCTTTTGTTCACAGCTTGGCCTCGAGGGGACAGCCGCACACTGCTGAAGGCCCAGAACTGGGACACAGAAGGTGAGAGATGAGGGTGGGTCACGGACAGATAGTGAGGAAGATGGGAAGCCGTCGAGGTCGGGCACTGTTGCTGGTGGTTGACTTCAGGTGTTCAAGTCTTGAAGAAGGGGGTTCGAGGGGCGGAAGTGCCCGCACAGCTTCATCCGAGGCACTGGAGTGCGCCTGACTCCTTTGCCCAGACTCCACCCTGCTCCCAGACATCTCGATACGTGTGATTTATTTTCTCATCCTTTAACGTCCTATCTATGCGCCCACCTGCTGCTAGAGGAGGAGACCTCATGGTCCAGGTGTCTAGGTGGTTTCTAGTTATAGTTTTTATTTCTCTAATATTATTACATTTTGTTTGAAAGGTCCTACTGCATACAAGTAATTTCTTTTTGC
Source organism: Glis glis (assembly GCA_004027185.1). NCBI lineage: Eukaryota > Metazoa > Chordata > Mammalia > Rodentia > Gliridae > Glis > Glis glis. The sequence continues at coordinate 34,544 of PVJS01000275.1, forward strand.
ATTTACTTTCTGCATGGCCTAGTGTTTGGTTATGACTAAAGATGCATGTACACTTTATTTTGTTTTACTTTTTGCATGTATACTTTTTGCGCGCACGTGTGTGTGTGTGTGTGTGTGTGTGTGTGTGCGTGCGTGCTTGAACCAGGGGCATTCTGCCTCTGAACTACACCCCCAGCCCTATTTATACATGGGTGCGGTGGCACACCCATGTAATCCCAGAACATGGGAGACTGAGATGGGAGGATTGCAAGTTCAAAGCCAGCCTTGACAACTTAGCAAGACCCTGTTTCAAAATTTAAAAAATAAAAAGGGCTAGGGGTGTAGCTTAGTGGTAGAGTGCCCCTGGGTTCCATCCCTAGTAACACAAAACAGATAAACACACAAACAAACAAAAAACCCCCGCTTATTTCAGGAACTCCCAACTTAGTATACTTTAACACAAATTTCAGTTTTTAATGTTTTTCTTATAAGAATTTGAGTTGTGGGCCATTTTGGTGTGGGGTTTTATTTTGAGACAGGGTCTCACTAAGTTGCCCAGGCTGGCCTCAAACTTGTGATCCTCCTGCCTCAGCCTCCTGAGTAGTTGGGATAGCAGAGATGTACCATTGCTTCTTGGCCCTGTGACTGAATTTTGCTTGAGATCTTGTTTTAGTCTGTTTCAGTTGTTTTGCTGTCTTGTGCCTCATCGACAGCATGCCGTGGGGTCAGACCGCAGTGGCTCCCAGGCTTAGACTAGGCTGAGGTTCCTCTCTCTCAGTCGTGCTGCCAAGGACCTTGTGCCTCGCCTCTGTCACCTCTCCAGCGTTTCCTGATGGAGGCACACATATTCCAGATCATGTGGCATTTTAAATGATCTTGTTGAAAGTCTGCCTCTTCACAGGGGCACAATTATTTAATTTGTCTTAGAAGCTTCAACATCTGTCGCAGTACTCGGAGCACAGTGCTTAGGAAAGGCCTGCTCTGCAGACGCTTGGAAAAGTGGTCTGGGACTGTTCTTACACCTAAGGGGCCAGGCAAAAAGCATTGTGTGCAGCCAGGTGTGGTGGCACACGCTTGTAATCCCAGTACCTGGGAGGCTGAGACAGGAGGATCGCAGGTTCGTAGCCAGCCTCAGCTACTTAGTGAAGCCCTCCGCAACTGAGTGAGACCCTGCTTCAAAATAAAGAATAAAAAAAAAATAGGGCTGGGTGTGTAGCTCAGAGGTAGAATGCCTCTGGGTTCAATCCCTAGTAACACACACACACACACACACACACACACATGCACACACACACACACACGCACGCACACGCACTCGCCCGCCTATAGTGTGCAGGTTAGCAACATTTCTTCAAGCTTGGGAGGTATTCCTTTTACTTTATTATATATTGTTAACTAATGTTAAAGTTTAGGAAAGCTTAGTTTTGTCTCAAGGGAATTGTGAGCACTTGGGGGGGGCATCCTGATGCTACACTGTTTCTTCTACTGTAGCTCTACTGGCTTCCTGACTATGAGTAAAGCAAACAGATGAGCCTCCCGCCTGGCTGTCATTTGAATTAAAAAGTCTGTGCCTCTTATTACATGAGACTAGGGATTTTTTAGGGCACAGAGGATACTGTGTTTATCTGTCCACAAGATATAGTACAGTGCCTGAATTTTAGGAGAATTTCTTTTCTTTTCCTTTTTTTTTTTTTGTGGTACTGGATATTGAACCCAGGTGTATTCTACCTCTGAGCTACACCCCCAGCCCTAGTTTACTTTTTTTTTTTGGTACTGGGGATTGAACCCAGGGGCATTCTACCTCTGAGCTCCAACCCCAGTCCTATTTTTTATTCTTTATTTTGAAACTGGGTCGGGTCTCACTAAGTTCTGGAGGGTCTCACTAAGTAGCTGAGGCTGGCTTTGAACCCGGATCCTCCGGTCTCAGCCTCCCAAGTACTAGGATTACAAGCGTGCGCCACCACGCCCAGCTTAATTTTTATTTTGAAACAGGTCTTGGTAGGTTGTTGAGAGTCTCACTTTTGCTGAGGCTGTCCTGAAACTTGGGTCCTCCCATCTCAGCCTCCCAAGTACTGGGATTACAGGCCTGTGCCACCATGCCTGGCTTGAAATTTGGTGTCTTGTGGTAGTTATTTAGATTAATTTCCTTGGAAGAAAAGAACTTTCTAAGCCACCGATGTTAAATAATGAGATTGTTAGTCAGCTGTGTCCGTGGGCTTCATGCTTTCGGAAAGTTACTGTTATTTGAATGCAGAATTGTCAAGATCTGATGTCCTCACGTCAGCCTTCACCCAGCCCATGCATGTGCCTTTATCTGCTTCAGCAAAGGGCATCTCTCTCCTTTCTTGTCCCTGCAGGTTGCCATGGCTGCCGTCGACAGCTTCTACCTGCTGTACAGGGAGATCGCCAGGTCTTGCAATTGCTATATGGAAGCGCTGGCTTTGGTGGGAGCCTGGTACACAGCCAGAAAGAGCATCACCGTCATCTGTGACTTCTACAGCCTGGTCAGGCTGCACTTTATCCCTCGCCTGGGGAGCAGGGCGGACCTGATCAAGCAGTACGGAAGATGGGCTGTCGTCAGCGGTAACCCAGTTTTAAACAGAATCATCTTTTCTGTTTGGGGTGTATTTTAAGTCACACGATTTTATCAAGAGCACATTGTATTTAATGTGATGTTTTCATGGGCACATGCTTACGGTTTCTGTTAAGACTATGTTCATGTATTCTTACTGCCCTCATCTGAAGAGGAGCTTGTCTTGTGGCTCACGGGCCCTCTTATCCCACCCTCTCCCGAGCCCAGGCAGTCCCGGCCCCACCTTCCCACTCCTCACTTTTCCTCTTTGTTCTGTTTCCTGTTGTCCTTACAAACAGTCACCACTTTGAGAAATGCTTCACCTATTTTGAGTTTCATTTTAATTTATCGCTGTGTCTCAGAAAAGCACTCCCTGGCACCCACACAGGCCAGATGGAAGTTTGGAAACAACTTCCTACTGTGTTTTTCAACTTGGCGACGCCTTGTCTGTCTGTCAGGGTGTCTGGAGAGTCGTCGGCGTGCAGCATTGTCCTTGACTGCGGGAGACGAGCTTACTTTGTTTCTAGTGTCACTTTCTCTGATTGCCTGACAGTGGGGTAGTGCAGATTCATTTTGGACGACAGCATGAAATGAGCATGCTCATGTTTCCTGGCTTGCCTCTAGGTGCGACAGATGGGATTGGAAAAGCCTATGCCGAAGAGTTAGCAAGCCGAGGGCTCAATATTATCCTGATTAGTCGGAACGAAGAGAAGTTGCAGATGGTTGCCAAAGACATCGCCGACACCTACAAAGTGGAGACCGATGTCATAGTTGCGGACTTCAGCAGAGGCCGCGAGATCTACGCTCCCATCGGAGAAGCCCTGAAAGACAAAGACGTTGGCATCTTGGTAAATAACGTGGGCGTGTTTTATCCCTACCCCCAGTATTTTACCCAGGTCTCCGAGGACAAGCTCTGGGACATCATAAACGTGAACATTGCCGCTGCTAGTTTGATGGTCCATATAGTGTTACCAGGAATGGTGGAGAGAAAGAAGGGCGCCATTGTGACCATCTCCTCCGGCTCCTGCTGCAAACCCACTCCCCAGCTGGCTGCATTTTCTGCTTCGAAGGTCGGTGAGATCCTAACGTCTGTCCCATCGTCAGGTCTTATTTGTTGAGTTCCTTGTCAGCAGCTCATGTTTGCTTATGCTGCACTTTTTCCTGAAATGATGATAAGCAAGCCTTTTTCTTCCTGAATTTTCTTTTGGGTTCCCCCCAAATTAAAAGTCTTCTCCCTGCTCTGTTTTAACAGGCTTACCTAGACCACTTCAGCAGAGCGTTGCAATACGAGTATGCTTCTAAAGGAATCTTCGTGCAGAGCCTAATCCCATTCTACGTAGCCACCAACATGACTGCACCCAGCAGCTTCCTGCACAGACTCCCGTGGTTGGTGCCTTCGCCGAAAGTGTACGCACATCATGCCGTTTCCACCCTCGGAATTTCGAAAAGGACCACAGGCTACTGGTCCCACTCTGTTCAGGTAGCAGCTTGCCTTCAGTTCTCGCGATGGGGTTCATGTGTTCTAGACCTTTCTACGTGATACGTAGGCATCTGATTGAAGCCTCACAGGGAAAGAGGAGAATTGCCAAATCAGATTCTATTTTTGGGACTGTTTGCATAAAGAGTATTAGATATGCTACTACAAAATAAACATATAAGCCAGGCGTGGTGGTACACACTTGTAATCCCAGTACTTGGGAGGCTGAGACAGGAGGATCGCAGGTTCAAGGCCAGCCTCTGCAAGTAGTGAGACTCTCATCAACTTATCCAGACCCTGTTTCGAAATAAAAATAAAATAGGGCTGGGGGTGTAGCTCGTAGGGAGAATGCCCCTGGGTTCAATCCCCGGTGCCACAAGACAAACAAACAAACAAACATATAATACATCAATAGTTTTCACTTTTATCAAAAGATTTGGCTAAATAGTTCTTAAATAATATTGTTTAAGTGGTTGTTTCTAGATCCTTAATTACTTGAGAAAAGCACAGACCTAAAAAGTAGATTTAGAAGATGCTGACTTTGATGTTCTCTTAGAAACGAAGCTATACTGAGGATGGGCTTAGGCGTTATACACACGTTGATTATGTGTATGAAACATCAGTGTTTTATCAGTTAAACTTTGTTTACATTGATGAACTTTTCTCAGTGTATTTTTCTGCCAAGAAATTCTGTGAAGCTAATTTAATTTCTAGAGTATTTTTCCATACAGAGCCATTAAAACTTTCTATTTTTTCTATTTTATTTTTTACTCAAATTATTTTCAACATTATTGATTTTTTTTCAGTTTCACAGTAAAGATTTAATTCATCAATTGCTATTCTGTCCAAAACGTATTTCTCTGGTAGCTTTTGCTACTGTGACTTTCCTTTTTGTAGTTATTTCTTCTGAATGCAATTCACCCAAGTCACAAAGATTTAAATTTTATCAAGATTTCAGTCCTCTATCTTTAAAGTCTGTAGGAGCTGAGCATGGTGATGCATGTCTATAATCCTAGTCCTTGGGAGGCTGAGACAGAAGGATCACAGATTTGCAGCCAGCCTCAGCAATTTTGCAAGGCCCTCCTCAACTTACTGAGACGCTGTTTCAAAAAAATAAAATAAGGTAAAATAATATGAAATAGGACTGAGAGTGTAGCTCGAAGGTAGAATGCCCCTGGGTTCAATCTCTAGTCCCCCCCACCAAACACACACACACACACACAAAGTCTGTTGGAAATTTATGTTGAACAAATGATGGTATGAAGTCTTGTTTGTGCTGTTCACTGCAGTTTGTCTCCTGTGTTGTGAATCAAATAAGGATGATATTCTATCCTTATTGGTTGATGAAAGGAAGTCAATAGTAAATGTGCACGTTCAGCTTGTGGGAGACCTGCATTAGCAATTGGGGTTGCAATGACATCACCCTTCCCAGCTTGTAACAGATGGACCACAAAGGGCTGAAGGAAAGGTCTGTGCTTTAGAAAATCAGTGACGCCATCCCCCGTGCTAGATGGGCAGCGCCAGGGGTAGAGGTCAGGTGCAGGGAGGTCAGGTGCAGGGCCTGGTGGGAGCTGTGTGCACGCTGGAGTCCAAGGTCCTGGGGAGCATTTCAGAGAAGTGGAGGTGGCTGCTGACGGAGCTCAGGTGAGAGGTTTGTGCAGAGACAAAGGCTTGCGGCGCTGCATGGCAGCCGTGGGAGCGGGCAGCATCCCCCAAGGGAGCCGGTAGGGAGAAGAAAAGAGAGTTTGCTGAGCGTCTCAGGGCCTCAGTGCTGCAGGGAAAGGAGGAGGAAGGAGGTCCCTCAGGAGGAGGGGAGCCAGGGAGGGATGTCAGAGGTCAGGGCTCAGTCTGCTGCAGCCGGGAAGGGTAATGATAACACACACCCAGCTGGAAGCCGCTTCTGCCTCTTGCAGCTCTGGCTCCAGGGCTCTGGCTCAGGCCCTTAGGCTCTCTTCCATCCTCTGCTCCGCCTAGTCCTCCTGTCTGTAAGCCCCACCTGCCCCAGCCTCTGGGGAGGAAGGACACCTGCATTTCAACTGCTAGTGCAGATTTCAGCAAACGCAGGTATACCTGTGGTAGAGACCTCCTCCTCACCTCAGGTCCCCAAGACTCACTGAACAGTGTCACGTCAGGGGCACTGGGCCGACTGGTCAGGACCCCAGACGTGGATAAACCTGAAGGACCCTGAAACCCACTATTAACCACCTCCATGTCCCTGCACCTTGGTTTTGGTTCTCTCTGCAGTTCCCGGTACACAGGGCTTGGTGTTCCTTCCCATAACTGTTGTTAGCTAAAGGGTCTGTGAGTAGCCCCAGTGGTTTATCTGGCAGTGCCCAGAGGATCAAGTCCCCACCCCCGCCGCTGAGCAGGGCGCTAATGCCTCCCTGGAATGGGAAATGGAACCGTCCGTGCACCAGTGAGTCTCCACCTCAGCTCCTTGGGGACCGGCAGGACACACCTTGAGGCAGGTCCCCGGAAGCAGACGGGGGCCAGGAATGGGAATGAAGAACAGACAGACCCCTCCCCACTGAATATGCACTGAAAACACGCGAGACTATCAAGATGCAGAGGGCACCCGAGATCTGGCTCAGGTGCATGCGTTTTGGGGTGACCCCCACACAGGGTCCTCCTGAGGGGCGGCTGCCGGATGCCTTCATCTCCCTGGACTTAGAATGCTTTGCTTCCGAGCACAGGCTCCCAGGAGGAATGACCAGGCCTCTTCCCACAGTCTGGGCTTTTTAAAGAAGTCCAAGGACACCGTACTTGTTTCCCCCAGAACATTCCCTGGCTGCAGGCCGGACACTGGGCTCCTGTGTCCCAGGTGGCTGACCTGGAGCTCGCTGCAGCCTGCAGGGAACAGCTGCAGTCCCAGGACGGTCGTCAGGTAGCTAGTGACACGGAACTTGTCCTAAGTCAGTGGCCCCCTGGGTCATTGCAGGGGTAGTGATACGGGCTCCCCCTTTATGCAGCACCCTTCCTTATTCAGTGTGGCCTCCCCAGGGGTGCAGAGAAACCCAGGCCCATTTATCGAGAGGAAGGTGGGTGACCTCCAGTCTCAGTTCTGTTCAAGGCTAGAGTGTCAGTACCTGCCTGGGGACCATCCTTCTCTCTTCCTTAATACACGAGGTGTTAGAACCTTCCTTCAGTCTTACATCTGTCAGAGCAGCTTGGGTCCCTCTGTCTTAGCACCATGGCATTTGGGTGAACATTTCCTTGTCGTGGGCACCGTCCTGTGCCTGCACAATGTTGAGCACACCCCTCAGACACCGGTAGCACTCAGTGGGACAGCCAGACACGCTCCCACACGTTGCCATCGGAAGTTTCCTGGGTTGAGACTGCTGGAGCAGAGCAGCTGTGGTGCTCCCGCCTGTTCCCGAGCCCCTCACCTAGTCCCCGGTCACCGTTCCACGGTCCTGGTGTTTCTCAGTTCTCTTGTTTAAATTTGCTCTGGCCTGTCCCTCAAAACCTGGTTTTCTCATGTGATGCTAACCACACCCGCATCTGTTTATTCCAGCCGACTTTTATTGCGCTGATGACTTTGTAATTGTTAACCAGTGAACATCCCATCAGTTCACATCAAGATGGACGTATATCCTACATGCAGCTTTGTCCAGCCTCATTACAGAACGGGGAGAGGGTGCTGGTGGTGCCATCATGTTACTGAACCAGGTTCAGAGGCTCATCCTACGGGAAAAGCAATGTCCCAGAGGAAACTGCTGTGGGGAAAGAAAGGCTGTGCACGGTGGTCAGAGGATGGAGAAGACGGAGCTTCGCCCACAAACTGATGCGCTATAGAGACAGGATAGGAACAGTGAGAAAGGGACGGGCTAATAAAGGGGGAGAGAGACGCGTGTCTTTTCTGGGGAAAGGTAGAGATCGTCCAGGAACCGGGCTCCACTTGTCACTCCTCTCATGGTCCGGTGTGTCCAGTCATGCTGGCTAGTGGGTGTCTTTAGCCTTAAAAGGAGGTGGAGACTAGGCAAGTCTGTAAGAGCATTGGACAGAACGTATCGCTGGTGATTCCCGGGTCTACGTGCGGAGCCGAGTAGAATCTGATCCAAAGGTTAAAGCCGCAGAGGAGACCCAGGTGATATGAAGCTGGAGGTGGCGAGCCAGTCACCCAGGGGACATTGCAGGCCCCAGTGAAGTTGGTGCTTTTAGCAAAAGCAGCCTTCCGATCCCGGAAGAGTGACCGAGGCGACCCACGGCAGAGGTGTGGCCAGCAGCCCACCAGTGGGAGACTAATAATGTATGGCCCGGCCTGTGACCTCCAGATTAGCAGTTAAGTCAACGAAGAGCAAGTGATGTTAGGGGGTTTATTTAGCTTTTTCCACAGTAACAATTTATCTGTCCCCCTAGACAGAATCTAGGGTAGTGTCTTATGCAGAACTAGGTGCTCAGTACAGAAGCACTGGAGGAAGTTTTCCTTTGATGGTGTGTGTGTGTGTGTGTGTGTGTATGTATGTATTTTGCTGGGCATTGAACCTAGGGGCATTCTATCTCCAGGATACACACCCCCAGCCCAATTTATTTTTATTTTCATTTTCATTTTTCGTTTTGAAACAGGGTCTTGCTGGGTTGCTGAGACTCTCACTATTTGCTGAGGCTATCCTTGAACCTGTGATCCTCCTTTCTCAGCCTCCCAAGTACTGGGATTACAGGCGTGCACCACCACGCCTGGCTCCTTTGTTGTATTTAATGTGGTTGGTAGATACTCATTGGATTAAATCATGCTGATCTGTGCACTTGCTTTTTTGAGGGTCGATGGTTTTGAATTCTGACCTTTTAACCTTTTTCTCTTTCATTTTTAGTTTCTTTTTGCGCAGTATATGCCTGAATGGCTTTGGGTGTGGGGAGCAAATCTTCTCAACCGCTCGTTACGTAAGGAGGCCTTATCCTGCACAGCGTGAATCTGGATGGTTGGTGGAGAAGTTTTGCCAACTCGTGGTAACCTACAGTATTCCGACATTTGGAAAAACCTCGCTTATTTTGTGTATTTTCTTTTATGACTGTTGAGCCGTCATCCGCAAGGCAGACTTTCGCAGAGCGCTGTGAGCAACCTCAAGAGCCAGGTGCCTGGCCAGAGCAAATCACAGCGGAGGCGGAAGGACTGCTGGGGGAACGAGACGTCGTCGCTTTGTGTCCCAAGCTGTTGACAAGCCATGCGATTACGTTGTTCCAGTAGCCACTGCAATCTAACGCTTAGAGTATGGCTTGTCAGCCCTTCTCGTTTCAGATGTCGTTTTAAAGGGAAATGACGTATTTTCCCTTTACAGATGCATTTGTCTTGGTTTCCAGCTGTTCCCCGGGAAGACTTGAAGTGTTGTTTTGTAGCTGAGGTAACTGGTGGTGGTAGCGGGGGGAATCTGCAGATAGGAATGTGGCGGGTGGCGCTGCTCAGCTCCCAAGGTTGGACTGCCGGCACGTGGGTGCTGCTCTTCCCCGAGGTCGCACTGGAGAACGTGTGACGTGTGTCTGAGCAACTCTATGTTTGGTTAAGTTACTTTAAAAGAGACTTCTTAGCTGGGCATGGTGGCGCACACCTGTAATCTCAGTACTTGGGAGGCTGAGACAGGAGGATTACAGTTTGAGGCCAGCCTTAGTAACTTAGCGAGACCCTATTTCAAAATAAAAAATAGGACTGGAGATGTAGCTCAGAGGTAGAACGCCCCTGGGTTCAGTCCCTAGTAACACACACACACACACACACTTCTTGTTATGACGATGTAAAATGGGAGCTTGTGGGATGTTAGAGATCTAGGTTATTCCATGTCATACCAAACAAGCCTACTTGGTTTTGTGTTGTGGGTTGCCGTGTCTGGTACTGCTTCCTCCATGATGTTTTTGTTTTTCAATTCTATGGAATGAATATATTCCTAGATTTGGATATAACCCCCCCTCACCTTTTGATTGGTGATTTGATTTGATTGTGGGTAAGTAGTGATTTCTTAGCCTACGATCTGTTTTATAACTGAAATTTAGCCCTTTAGAGCTTGTTATAGCTGGTTTTCATACACTTTTCTATGTCATATTGTTCCATTCCACTAGCATTGTTGATATGAACATCAAGTATTTATGGAATGGTAGTTAATATGTGGATAAATTATGTGTGTGATATGACGTATTGTAGCTGTTGAAATAATAAGTTAAAGACTCATTTTGGTCCGTGTAATGAATTTATGCATTTGTAGTGAATACTTTTCTTGGTGTGAAAATAATTATGCACAAACCCCTGCAATATGGGTTAGCACTGAAACCTGTTACAAAAATGTCTTTAATTCAGATCCCATAAAGCCAGCCATTTTTGAGGGCCATGGATGTAGCACTCAGAATATGTAAATCACTATATAAAGATGGCAGTATGTGAGTATTTGAAATTCAGATCTTAATAATTGTGACACTGGTGTATAAGCTGGAAAATTGGCTGAAAGTCAGGCCTCACGTGGAATTGTTCCCTTGCAAAGTGACATTCCAGTGCAAGCAGGCCTAAGCCTGACATTGCCTAACGCGTTTCCACTGTGACAGGAATCAGAAGATGCGCGGTTACGTCCTGAAGCTCTTCTCCTAAATCAGGTCTTCAAAACCTAAGATCTGGAAGCTGCGCGCTCGGAGGTCCCGTAGAGCTGCAGGGGTTCTGGCGGGGGAGGCTCAGAATCCTCCTCACGCTGTGCCACACAGATGTGGACTTTGGGCACTGCGTAATCCTCAGCAGCAACTTTCTGTAGAAGCATCGTCAGGTGTTATGTGTGAGGTTATATGGTCCAGCGCTGTCTTAGACCTACCTATCAGGTGTGGAATCCGTGCCATGTGATGAGAGCAGGTAGACACACCTCGTCAGCAGGCGGTGTCTCAAACTCCACCCTTGGCAGGACGCAGCTAAACCTGCTGACCGGTTAGTGCGGTGTGGTGCAGTTGTCCATAGCTTCAGTGCAAGATGAAGACAGGATTTCCTTAGGTTTTCTAGCTTTCATAAAACACTCCCTCTCCCCTGAAGCTCACTGGCGGGACCACTGTGGATGCGTGTCTTATTGAGAATGTGGGAAATCTGAACCTTGAAGCTTAATCTGTGAATTGAAACTGTAACAATAAAAGCAGTTGCTGTGTTTCCTCTGGAAGAGGTTTTGCTACAAGTGTTTGTAAGCTGGTTGTTTGGAAACAGTTTTTTTCTCATAAATATGCTTACCAAAAATTAGCCTTGGATTGTACTTTATTGAAAGCTGATACTTAAGTAACAAACTTGTGCATAGCAGCCTACCTCCGGGCCTCGTCTCCTGACGCTGAGGGTGCAGGTGGGTCTGGTCACTGGATCTGCAGCGCGGAGACCATGGTTGATCCGCCATGAGCCATTTCAGCCGAGTGCGGGGGAGGAAGGCCGAGGGTAGTCAGTTTAAGAAAGTGGGAAGCCAAAAGGGAAGAGAGCAAATAGAGACAACTCGGAGGAGCCCTTTTTTGTTTTTTCCTACCTCAGTTACATAAAATCTTGTCAGATTTGAGAACGGGGCAGGGGGGTTAGGAGGTGTGACCCGTCCTGACATTCTGTGCCTTCCCAGACCGGCTCCAGTCCATCCACGTTCGTCTGTGTCTCAGTGTAGACTTAGGATGTTTTGATGTAAAATGTTTTGACTTTACAATGGTGTGAGAGCTATGTGCATTGAGTAGAAATTATATTTTGAATTTTGATATTTTCCCAGGCAAGTGATATGTAGTTTGATAGTCTCTCAATGCTAGGCAGCTGCAGAGAGCTGCAGCCCCCAGTCAGCTGTGCAGTCCTCCCTCAGTGTCCAGGAACCCTGTGGGTACCAAAATCTGGATGCTCAAATCCCTTCAGTAAGATGGCATAGTGTTTGCATATAATCTACACGAATCTTTCTGTATACTTTAAATTATCTCTAGGTTATTTATAATACCTAATAATGTGTAAACACTATGGACATAGTTGTTATACTGTATTTTGTAACAACAAGGAAATAAGAGACTATAACTTCAGTATAGACGCAGTTTTTCTCCCCCAAATATTTTCAGTCCAAGGAAAGGGGCAGTTCCGAATTCAGTAGAACTATTCTGTACAATTCCTGTGGTGGGTTGAGTGGGAAGGGGAAGAGGCTTTAGAATCCACACCCTAACATGCAGAAGAATAACTTTCACATACAGCAACCAACCTGCAAGGGGGCCCCAGGGCGGGGACACATCACAGGAACAGCCCTGTAGGAGCTAAGGAGTGCCGAGGGAGTGAGGCGGCCACGAGCCTGGAGGCTAGGGAGCCTTGAGGAGGCCTCCAGGTGGTTGGTACTGAGTGTGAGCTCTGCAGCTCGTCCAGCTGTGGTGTGGGCAGCGCCTTGCAGTGGCCTCAAGGAGGCTCGGGCAGTACATCCGAAGCCCTGCTTCTCATCAATATAGGTCACAGCTGCATCTGGGCACAGGATGAGTTTGGTAAGTTCCTGAAGGAAGTTGATCCACACAGTGCCATTGCTGAGGGGCGGGGCGATGGCGCTGCAGGTACACGACCAGGTTCAGAGGTAGGGTAAGCCAGGCTAGCTGCCTCGCTGTCTTCCCATGTACGATACTGGCACCTGCCTGTGACATGTGTCCGCACGTGTAATTGTGGAAATCCTTAAAGAGGGCGATCCTCATCAAGGAATTTGGATGGAGCCGGGTGCAGTGCTGCACACCTGTGATCCCGGGTACTGGGGAGGCTGAGACAGGAAGATCAAAGGATCAAGGCTGAAACAAGGTAACTTAACAAGACCTCTTTCAAAACTTAAGAACAGAACTGGGTGTAGCTCAAGAGGTAAGAGTGCTGCTGGGTTCAATCCCCAGAACCACTGCCCCCCCCCCCTGAAATAATAAAAGGACTTTGGATGGGACCTGGCAGTGAGTTAGGACTTGATATGACATGCTCTCTGTGCTGCAGACTGTCACTGGTCATAGAGGATAAGGGGCTGCGAGTCACTGAAGAGCACCTCCATGCTGCTGCACACGGCTGATGCCTGGGGGACGAGGAGGCAGACGGGAGCCACAGCCTCCTCTCACTTCACTTGCCCTTGCTTTAAGGACTTGGTAGCATGGGGGCTGTGTAGCTGTGGCAGCCCGGCACCTCATCTGTCTCCCGAACTGCTGGTTCCTCTTTTTGCTGAGATGCTCAGGCAGGGGCTCCCCAGGCCTTTATTGGGGACTGTGAGAGCAACTGGAAACCTAGGGGGGGTGTGGAGAGGCACGTGACGGGGAGACGACAGGGAGGGAGCCAGGGGCACGCATTGTGGGACAGCTTCTTCACTGCTGGACCGGCGGGGATCCATAGAAAGCACATCAGACCAAGGGGACAGCCACAGGGTTGATGAGCTTGGGAAAGCTATATTCATTCCTGATGCAAAAGGGGGGCTCTTTTAAGGCAAGAGGTCTCAAAAGGCGCCCACTAACAAGGCATACATGATGCACGCACCGAACGGACCACACATCTGCCTTGAAACTGCCCTTTCTGGCTCAGCACCTCCACAATGTAGGTAGAATCCCACACTGGGTCTTCCTCTGCTCCCAGTCACTTTTGACTTTGGTTGCCAAACCTGGTTTTCACCTCCCGATCGTCGTTTAGGAAGAATTTGTCCAGCTTGAGGTGCCCGTGAAGAACTCGGATTTGGTGCAGGTACTGGCAGCCAGGTAAACATCTGGCGTTGCAAAAATCCTCCTGTCTCTCAAGGTACAGACAGTCCTGGCAGCAGATATGCGTGGGGCCATCAGGAGGCCCTCTGAGTAGTCCCGCCAAGGCTGTGAGGAGTTTAGGAGTTTGCGTAAGTGGCATTTAGGGGCTTCCGTGTCCGGGGGGGAAGCCAGAGGCATTTCAATCACCTGCTAGCATCTCAGCTGCCACCTGCGTGAGATAAAGGTGTCCAGAGCAGGTGCCCGGGTCGGGAATCGGGGCACCCTAGCTTGGGAGGAAGGACCTGTGTTTGCGTGGATGGCAGGAGCTAGCGAAGCGGGGCAGCTTTTCACCAGGACCGTCCTCTTCTAGAACCCGACCCAGCCGGCCGCTTCCCGCCCTAAATCCCCAGGCTCCCTGCTCCCGGCGATCGGCCCGGGGCCCGGGCACAGACCACGCCTCCAGCGAGGTGGCCCGCCCCGCCCCTCGCCCCTCCTCTCGCCCCGCCCCCGTCCCAGGCCTCAAATGTCGCGAGATGTCCATCCACCCTCCCCGGCCAGGGTCCGCAGCGCCGGACGTCTGGAGCGCGCACGCAGGTCCCGGGCACGGGCACGCAGGGCACGCCGGCCGCCGAGGCGACGCTCCCTCCGGACCGCGGGCCTCCCCGCTCCGCTGCCGCGGTCTCGCGAGAGCTGAGAGTAAACAGCCCCGAATGGAGAGCCGAGGCGTGATCGCGGCGGAGGCGCCGTTATCCGGGGCTCTTCGGCCCCGCGCTTGAGGCGGCCGCAGGTACGTCAGCCGCCCGCGCCCCGCGCCCCGCGCCCCGAGGCCGCCCGCCCGCGCCGCCCGCTCCGCCGGGGTCCCTCACCCCACCCCGAGATCGGCCGCGCCCCAGGCCCCAGGCCGCTCGCCCGCACTGCGGCGAGACGAGGCGTGCGCTCGGCCGGGCCACGGCCACCGGCTCCGGCCACGGCCACCGGCTCCGGTCCCGGCCACCGGCCACCAGCCACGGCCACCAGCTCCGGCCACGGCCTCCAGATCCGGCCCCGGCCACCACTGCGCCCCCGCCGCCCAATCCGGCCTGCAGCCTCCCCTGGGTTGCACGCTGCCTGGTCGCTGGGGTCACTTGTTCGTTTTTTTACGTGAAATACACTTTAACCCAGCGAGATGCTGTGCCCAGCTGTGGCCCCGAGCCTCCAGGCAGCCACCCAGCCCTAGCTAGGTGTCCTTCCAGGGACACCTCGGCGTCGGATCTTAAGTGAGCGCAGTTCCCTGCCCCGCTGCAGTCTGTGCACCTCGCGAGGTGCTCCTTACTACTGATTCTTGAGCTGCAGCTCCAGAAGCCTGGGGCAGGTCGGGCACGTGAGACGGGTTAACCCTCAGAGCCAGGGTGCCTTTCAAACCTTAGGATCTTAACATCTTGACTTGCCCTGCTGTGGTTGTGATACCTAAGACGGGTGTAGATCACCTACATCATTCTTATTCATATTCGTGTTTACCGCTTGTTTTAGGTAGAGCATCTGAGGATCTTTTTATTTGTCTTTGCAAATTAAGTTCAGTATTTACATTGCTTTAGATTCTGAATGACACTTCCAGATGACAGGGTGACAGGGTGGATTAAGATCTCAAGGTTGAATTTTGGGGACTTAGTCCTTTTGTTTGTGCTTGTATGCCTTTTAAAGGAGGAGCTTAGAGAAGAACAATACTTTTGCCCCACTCCCCAAGTTTTTTAAATCCGCAGAACCCTTTTTTATATTTATTTTTTTGTAAGACCTTCATTTTGATAAAATTTACCTGCCATAAATTCACCTGTTTTAAGTGTCCTATCAGTGATTTTTAGTAAATGTACGGAGTTGTGCAGTCATCTACTTGTAGAACATTTTCGTCTTTTGTCACCCCAGGAAGACCCCTGGTACCCATTTATCGCCAATACCCATTTCCACCCCCAGTCCCAGGCAGCTACAGATCTGCCTCATCTCCCTAGATTTCTGAATATTTCATATGTTCAGGAGTCATTTGATATGCGGCCTTTTGCATCTGGCTTCTCTCAGCTAGCCTAATGTCTTCAAGGGTTGGACGTGTGATATGAATCAGTATTTCATTCCCTTTTATGGTTGAATGGTATCCCATTGTACCAACAGCCCACGTTTGGTTTAACCATTCATGCAGAAAGCTTTTCGCAAATACAATCTTATTTTCTCCTCCAGTGTGCAGTGCACAGGACAGCAGAGCTGTTTATTGAGGGTGGGAGCTGGTGCCTGGTCTCCACCTTTGCCCTTTAGGCCTCTCCTGCATGCCCTGGGCACCCCATACTATCAAGAGTTGGTAGTGTCTGCGAAAAAAGATGCACCTTCGATGCACCTGTGCGTGAAGGAAAGTGTTTTCTAGTCAAGAGGTTTTACCCATAATGCCCTTGACATTAATATGTTTTCTTACCTTCTTTTCTGTCCATCTGGTGATAATTCTTGGACTGCTCATCCTTTTTGTGTGGCAGTCACAGTGAGTGTCACAGGTAATTAGAACAACTAAACTAGAAAGACTGAAGGCAGAGGTAAGTTGTACATTTCCCTTTCTTGTTTTTAGTGGGTTCTCTTTGGGAGATTTGCAGTTTGCCTCTACTCCAGGAGGGAGTTGAACTATTGGTTATATTTTATTAGAAACACTCGACCACTCCAACTGTTGGTGACCTGAAATTCTAAGAGGAGGTTAGACCTTCCACTTGACATTTGAGTAGGGGGCAGAGGGTTGAAGAGAGGGTGGTGTCTTTCCATATTTTGCCTGAGGCCGATTAAGGAGGTGATAAAGCAAGTTGATTTCTCTTTCCTTGTGGCCTAATCTGTTTTGACATTGCAGAAATCCCTTAGCTACATTTATTCATCTGCATAATGTTTTTGTTTTTATTTGCTTAAGGAAATGAATTTGAAGCACAATGAGGAAGGTGGGAAGTTTGGTGATGTATGGCTGGCTAATGTTAGCCGACCGAAGGAAGGATAAGAGAATACTTCCAGGAGCCAAGAGCAGATATGTGAAGGAGAAGATAACAAATGACGCTGTAGACTAAGGGGCTAAAGAATTAAAAAAAATGCAAGAGTAACTGATGGATAGACAAGCCAGAAGAAACGGTTCTATCAGGCTTAAGAATCCATCTTTATTTTAAGATAGTGTGTTCTGGCATTGCTTAATTGTTAGCCTGTTAAACAGTGGTAATACAGCCAGGCATGCAATTAGTTACGAAAGTGGTAGTTTTTCATCCAACTTTTAATTAAACTGGATAGTACCCTTTCATGGTCTAAATACAATTCAGCCTTCTCTGGAGTTTTTTCAGTAAACTGGTTTATTAAAAAGCAAGGTCTAAGCCAGGCGTGGTGGCGCATGCTTGTAATCCCAGTACTTGGGAGGCTGAGACAGGAGGATCGCAGGTTCGTGGCCAGCCTCAGCTACTTAGTGAGGCCTCCGCAACTTACTGAGACCCTGTTTCAAAATAAAGAATAAAAAATAGGGATGGGGGTGTAACTAGTAGGTAGAATGCCCCTGGGTCCAATCCCCAATACTGCAAAAAAATAAAAAATAAAATAAAATAAAAAATAAAAAGCAAGGTCTAGCTTTATAATTAGATGCTTATAACGTGATACAAGTTATTTCCTCTCACCTGAATTATGTTTTTAAATTATTTTCAGAGAAATAATTTCAAGCCAGGTGTGGTGGCACACGCTTGTCATCCCAGTACTTGGGAGGCTGAGACAGGAGGATCATAGGTTTGAGGCCAGCACAGTAACTTTGTGAGATAAATAAATAAATAAATAAAAAGGAACCAGGTGTTGTGGCACACGTCTGTAGTCCTAGTACTTGGGGGGCTGTGACATTAGGATCGCAGGTTTGAGGATAGCCTCAGCAACTTAGTGAGACCCTGTTTCAAAATAAAAAATAGGGCTGAGGGTGTAGCTCAGAGGTAGAATGCCCTGGGTTCAATCTCCAGTACCATTAAAAGTAAATAAATAAATAAAAATAAAAAGACGAGTTATAGCTCAGTAGTAGAGCGCTCCTGGGTTCAATCCTTGGTAGCCCCCCCCCCACACACATATACAAGAATTAATTTCAGATGTATTTGTTATACCCAGAAGCATACCTTGTGGTATTCTTTTATTATGCAAATTACAAGTAGAAGAGTCTCAGGGCTTCCAGAAATGTTAGCTGTCAGCTAGACCAGTTGTTTGTTCAAGAGATACATTTCCTGTACTTATTTCCCTTTTACACATACATTTCATCTTATTCTTGGTACATAGTATTTGGATTGTGTCTTTTCCTTTTAGTATTTGATGTCATTCGTTTTTTGATTACACATGTATCACACATGTATTACACATGTATACACATGTAATACACATGTATTAGAGGTACAGTCATACGCATGGGAAATCCATAGGTGGAAATACCTCTTTTTTTGTGTGTGTGGTACCGGGGATTGAACCCAGGGGCATTCTACCTCTGAGCTACACCCTCAGCTCTAGTTTTATTCTTTATTTTGAAACAGGGTCTCACTAAGTTGCAGAGAGCCTCACTAAGTAGCTAAGGCTGGCCGCGAACCCAGATCCTCCAGTCTCAGCCTCCCAAGTACTGGGATTACAAGCATGCGCCACCATGCCCGGCCGGGAATACCATGTTTTAGCGTATGCCTTTTATGATCTTCTACATGAAGAATTCATAGAAATTAAATCTAATCATCAGTTAATGGATCCAGGAGCAGCCTAAGTAGGACCCGAGAGTAAGTGATAATACAAATGATAAGCCTTTCCCGAAGGAACCAACCAAAGCTTAATGTTTTCAAAGGGTATCTTTTCCTTAGGCCAGAAATTAGCAGTAGACTGATTTTTGAGAACAATTCCTAGGAGATAAATCCCTTTTAAGCTCACTATAATTTGGGCTACTGTCTTATCAGAAATGATTTTTTCTTTAAAATTTATTTTAAAAGGTTTATTAAAGTATTTAAAGTGTTTTATGTAATTGCAAAAGATTTAATTGTGACATATGCTCTTTGTAAAACTGTAAATAAAATAGAATAAGCTGGGCATGGTGGTGCATGCCTGTAATCCCAGTACTTGGGAGGCTGAGACAGGAGGATCTCAGGTTTGAAGTCAGCCTCGGCAACTTAGCAAGGCACTCAGCAACTTAGCGAGACCCTGTTTCCAAATAAAAAACAAAAAGGGCTGGTGGTGTAGTTCAGAGAGAGAATGCCCCTGGGTTCAACTACAAAAAGAAATAAAGCAGAAGATAACTGTCTGTGATCATCCTATAGGAAGGTAGAACTACTGTTACCATTTTGATATGTAACTTTCAGTGTTATTTTTTTCCAGTTGCACACAGACACATTTTTGAAAATCAGAATCTGGGGCGTAGGGAACATGCACTGTTTAACAGTTCATTAGCGTTTTCTAGTATTCCTAGCACTGCTGTAACACCACCACAAGCACTGGCTTAAAACAACACACCTTTCCTGTCTTACGGTCTGGGGGCCAGAAGGTCACCATCATTGT
This sequence comes from Glis glis, assembly GCA_004027185.1. Classification (NCBI taxonomy): domain Eukaryota; kingdom Metazoa; phylum Chordata; class Mammalia; order Rodentia; family Gliridae; genus Glis; species Glis glis. The sequence goes on from PVJS01000275.1 coordinate 53,737, forward strand.
CCCTGGGCTAAGGTCACGGTGTCAACAGGGCTGGTTCCTTCTGGAGGCTCTGGGGGGAGGATCTGTGTCCTTCCCTCCTCTGGTTTCTGGAGGGGCCTGCACGCCTTGGCTCCCGCCCTCTTCCTCACGGTACTTTAGCCCCTCACTTCCATCAGGACATCTTGAGTAGGGACACCTACTCAAGTAGGTGACACTTGTAATGACACCTGACCTACTTGGATAGTGGAGGAACTCTCCCCCCCGACTTGAGACTCTCAGTGTGGTCATACCCACAGAGGCCCTTTGTCCATCTAAATGAACAGCCACAGGGCTGGGATTAGGCGTGGGCATCTTTGGGGGACCATTATTCAGCCTGGCACAGAAACATAGCTTGAAATTGGGGCATGCCATTCCCTAGTGTGGATGAGCCATCATTATTTCGCCAGTCCCCTATTATTGTGCATTTAGATGGTCTCTAATTTTTCCCAGTTACACTCTTGCAGTGCGTATGGTTAGTTGTACATCCTGTGCGCTTTCAGATTCACGCATGTTGGAATGACTTCCTAGGGGAAGTTTTAGGAAAGCAGCCTCCCTCCCTCTGAAGAATGTAGCCTCCAGAACTGAGCTACCGAGTTCCCAGTCAGCTCTCCTCCTCCCTGGCCAGGAGGGCCCCAAGCAAGTGGTTAGCTCCCCTGCGCCTCAGTTTTCTCAACTGAGAGTGGGGGTGATGACAGATTATTGTGAGGAATAAATGAATTAATATATGCAAATTACTTAGAATAGCACCTGCTACATGATAAGTGCTCAGGAAGTGTTAACTTTTTGTTATGGAAATACTATGATATTTTATATAAAGGACTTAAGCATCTGCAGATGCTGGGGGGCCCTGGAGCTGTCCTGCACAGATACCAAGGGATAGCTGAACCTTAAATCCCACCTTCCTCCGTCCCCTCGGTTGGGCTGTTTGGGCGTCATTCTGAGGAACAGTTGAAGAGTGTAGAGTTGCTCTGTAGCACGGCCCTTGTTTTGGGTTCCTCTGCTGTTTACTCCTGTTTCATTCCAGCTGTTCACCTTTGGGGGATCCTCCCAGAGGCGGGGTGCACTCTTCTCCCTGAGTGTGCTTGGGTACGCTTGCGTCTGTCTGTCCCATGGCTGGTTAGCGGGGTCCCTTGATGAGGCTTCTCCACTAAAGTCATTCTTTCCCTCTGCAAAAATGCAGTTTGTTGAGAGGCATTTTTGTAAATATCTTGTTCGTCAGACTTTATTTATTCACGTCATTGTGGACTTCTTTTCCTGTCTTTTCCAGGGGGTTAGGATCTGTTGCTCTCATTTATTGTGAAGCACAGATTGTCACAAAGTTGAGAGCCCTCCACACTGCTTCTGTGTCCCTGGGACATATCCACATCACTCAGTGAGCACTTCCTCACTCGCACAAGAAGATGTCTGACTCACCTTGTCCTCGCCCTGCCCGGCTGGGAGCTAGCCCTTTCTCTAGGAGCCTGGCAGCTTTTCCTGGCAAGCACAACGTGGGCTCCCCGCAGTTAGGTGGCACTGCTGCCACATCCTCCCGGTGGACAGAGCTAGGGAATGTCTGTGTATGCGCGTGTGTGTGTGTATTTATTTCTACATCTGTCTAGCTACATTGAAAACCTTGACTTCACACTAGCTCTTCAATTTCAGTCTGTTACCTAATGTGTTATTGAATTTTTTTTGTATTTCTGACAATAAGAAAGCTGTCTCCCTTTATCTGTAAAATATTTATTTGATCGAGTCAGTTTTGTCTCCGCTGCTGTCACGCCCATGGGTTGTCCTCCCCACCACTCAGGCTCCGACCCTCCCCAGCTGCCTTCCCCCACACACGGCCTCACCCTTCTCAGACTGCCGTGCCCATGGGTGTCTGCCCTCTGTCCTTAGGGGCTGATTGTGAAAGGGAAGAAGGAAAGCAAGCGTTGGCGTTTCCCTTTCCACACTTATAGGCATGTGTCCATGGGTGCGAATCTACGTCGCATCAGCTCCTGGCTGCCCTGCCTGCCGCTAGACAGGAGCCTGCCTCGGGGACGCGCTCGCCAGTTTGCGTCATGTGGTGGGAGCTGGGTGGAGCGATTGTTGACACACGGTGAATAGATGCGCTGGCACTGGGAAGTGCCCTCTGTGCCTGTCCAGCCCCACCGACGAGGGCATCTAAACGCACAGCGACAGCGACAGCGCTGGGCGTGGTGACAAGTGACCCAGCCCCGTGCCGTTTTCCTCTAAGGAAATGTTTATTTTATTCAGAGATCTCAGGATTGTCGTAATGTTTGAGCTGTAGGTACTGGATTTCAGTTCACGTTTTAGGAACATAGGCAGGTCAGCTAGATCCCAACAGACAGGGAGGTGCTTTGTCATTTCCTGTCTTTTTCAGCCTTGTCATCCTGTGGGATCTTTACACCCGAAGGTATATCTCTCCTCTCTTTTCCATACCTCCTTTCCTTCTTTCCCTCCTTCCTTCCTTCTGTGGAGAAGAGAGCGGGTACCTGCAGTGGACTTGGTGTGGTGGACTCTGGGGCCAGGCCCCTCGGTCACTAGTGTGGTCCTTTTCTGGAAGGGGTCGTTGGCCCACCCTTGCTTATGCAGAAGTTCGATTTCCTCACCCTGCCCTGTGTCTTGTCTCCCTCAAGAAGGGGTCCTGGATTGCAGGGCTGCTGCCCCCAGCTCTGAAGCCCGTGCACGTGTCACGTGCTCATCACTCAGCGTCTGCCGCTGCTCTCTGGATCAGTCTCCCTTTCAGTTAGGGGCACGCTCTGTTGGCCCAGGTAGGCCGGAGGCCTTGGTGTGGCCTTGGCTCCTCACTCGTGTGCCCATGTCTGGTCCTGGGCCATCCGTCGACTCCACCTTCCTCTCCATATCCTGGCCCAAGCCAGCCGCCTCTCTCCCTGGTTGTTTAAACACAGGGCCTCTCAGTCGGCCCCGCTCCCACGTTTCTGCATTCACGCAGAAGGACCGGCCTGTCGCCTCTCCCTTCCCCTTCACAGTGCAAGCTGAAGCCCTCTCTGACCTGCAGGCCCTCCCTCATGTCCCCTCATGTCCCCTCCCTCGTCTGTCCCCTGCCTTCCCTTTCTGCATTCTGCCACAGGGAGCCAGCCACGTGCTTCTTTGCACTCCACACCCCCAGCCTGTTTCTTGCCCCGGGGCATCTGCACATGTTCTTCCCAGTGCCCGAAGCACTTGCCCCAGACACCGTGACCCGCTTCCTCCTTCCTCTGGGTCTCTGCTCAGAAGTCCCCGTCTCAGGCCTCTGCAGCGCTCTAGCTGACAACACAGTAACTGGTCCTACGCTGTTCCTTTTTCTCCTTGGTTTGCTTGTTCATTAGCCGACCCCCTCCCCCTCCCCCCCGGGCTGGAAAGTGAGCTCTGTGAGCCCGACTTCTGCGGGCTTGTGCATTTCTCTGTGGACAGCGCCTGGCCCGAGGTGCCGCCCACGATCTCGGCCCGTGGCTGTTGGCCTCTGTGTGGCTCACTCCGGTGGGGAGGCCCGTGTTCCCATTGCTGGCTAGGGGTTCTGCCCCCGCCATGTGCCTGCTTGAGCTCCCCCCCGGGCTCGCGGCCTCTCCCTCTGCAGACGGACTGTCCTGCTGGTCCTTGTGTGCACCTGTGTTTCCCGCTCCACTCAGCGTGCTCCCTCCTCCTCCGCAGCTCACGCTTCAGCCCTCCCTACCCTGCGGGCGCCTCCTCTTGCACCCCAGAAGGGTCTCTGCCTCGCTCTGCGGTGCCTCGCCTGTGGCTCTTCCTTTCCTGCACTGCTCCTTGGTCTCGTGTGTGGCTGGCCCCCTTCCCTGCCTCACCCGGGGCCATGTCCCTGACCCGCCTGTTTGCTCTGCAGCACCTGCCGTGTCTTAACTTGGGAAGCATACTATAAAATTATATGGTTGGCCGGGCGTGGTGGCGCACGCTTGTAATCCCAGTACTTGGGAGGCGGACACCAGAGGATCCAGGTTCGCAGCCAGCCTCAGCTACTTAGTGAGGCCCTCCGCAACTTCGTGAGACCCGGTTTCAAAATAAAGGATAAAAAATAGGGCTGGGGGTGTAGCTCGGAGGTAGAACGCCCCTGCGTTCAATCCCCGGTACCACACACACACAAAAAAAGAATTATATGGTTTAATGAGTAATTCAGGAAGAATGTCTTAGGATGCTGACTTCTTTTCCAAAAACCTAGAGAGTCTGTTTCTTCACTTGGGGAGACATGATTACCGTATGGGTTTCTTCATTTGGAAACCTCCAGATCCTTTCTTTCCATGTCTTTCTTTGGGTTGTGAGAGAACCTCGGCCATCTCTTTCGTGTAGACCACGTGACAGCGGAGCTCGCCATCTTTACCTTGAGAGAATCATTTGCAACAGGTTTAAGTTGATTTGTCAAGTTAGTGAGGTCCTCACTAGTATTGCTCACTGATGTTGTATTCTGCGTAGCCAAATAGGTCGAACCCTCTTTAGCTTGAGGCAGAAGAAATTTAGGAGATTTTTTTGGTCCTTTTTGTGGTATTGGGGATTGAACCCAGAGGCATTCTACCTCTGAGCTACACCCCCAGCCCTTTTGTATTTTTTATTTTTTTGTTTTGAAACAGGGCTCATTGGGTTGATGACGGTCTTGTTAAGTTGCTGAGGCTGGTCTTGAACCTGCGATCCTCTTGTCTTAGCCTCTGGGTTCATTTTTTAAAAAATTCAGTGAGGGACCCATTTAAATCTTTTAAATATATACTCATTTACTGTAACATGAGAACTGTTGTCACCAGTGACTGGCTTTATCTTCTTGACCAGTAATCTTTAATTAATCTTTAACTCATATGCTTCATGAAATTATATTCTTTGATACCCCATTTTGGGAAGTATCAAGCATAAACAAAAAGTCTGGGTGAATTGCTAAAGACCACGTTGGGGTGGCTGTGGGTGCCCTGTGCTCCTTCTCGGTGTCTTTCTGTTGTGGTCTTTGCTCCCGTGGCTGGGGTTCTCATCGCTCTTCCTGTCGTAAAGTGCCGTTCATGCCTGCCGAGCCTGTCCCGCCAGCCCTCGTGTCCAGCGCCAGTTCCAGAGAGGGGCTTGCTTTTCCGGATCTTTTGTTAGTGTAGCAGGGAAGGGCCTTCACTTCACCCTCAGTGTTTTTTCAGCGTTTTTCTGTTTGTAGAAACACATATGGGTAGTCGCAGAAACCAAAATCTCGTTGTTGTGCTAAAGCACATTTCTTCTAGAAGGAGTCTAGCAGCTGACACACCTCCCTTGGGAGGCAGCTGACTCCTTGTCCGAGTGTCGTCTCTGGTCTCTGCTACCAGCACGAGGCCTGTCTGGCTTCACGTATTGCTCCCTCTCCCCGGCTGGATTATCCATGTCTCAGGTGTGATTGGTGCTGGTCATGCGACAGCCAGCCTTGTTTCCACGGTTGCTGTGTTTCCTCATGAAGAATGACTCTTTTTTCCAACAGTTCAGATATTTTAAAAGATACCTGTGCCCATGAGTAATTTAATACTCAAGTAACGTTTTTCTTTAGCAGTAGCTTTCCTCGCTAACTGCTCTCTCATGTCATTTCCAGTAAGAGGGGATCTGGTTTCATAATAGATTTAGCAGGTTAAGTTTCTTTAAGTTTGAGGCTTTAGGTAAAATAAACTTAATGACAGTAAAAACTCTTCTATGTTCTTTTCATAGTATTGGCAGGAAGTATTTTGAAATCTGAGTTACTTTAATGCGGTATCTCTTAAGGTGTTTAAAATGACTTGTATAGAAATTAGTCTTCTTTTAGGTACTCACTTTACAGCAGAAAGCAAGGATATTTATACTAAGATATTGCCTGAAAAATTGGTGAAATTTTGGGAAATTAAAGTGTTGACTGGGGAGGTGCCTGGAGACGGAGAGTTGTAAGAGATAGGAAAATACAGAATCCGAAGCCAGCAAGGTGAAGATCAGAAGAGAGGATTGTGATTCCTTCTTCTCTTTGGCTGCTAGGACACTCAGGGCCAATATATGTGTGTGTGTGAGTGTCCCAAGATTGAACCCAGGGACATTTTACCTGTAAGCTATACCCCCAGCCCTTTTTATTTTTTATTTTTAAGGAGGGTATTGCTAAGTTGCTGACCATCTTCCTAATTAGGTTGTTGAGGCTGGCCTCAAACCTGCTATCCTCCTGTCTCAGCCTCCCAAGTACTGGGACTACAGGCGGGCACCACCACACCAGGCCCAATGCGCTTCATATTCCTGGTGTTCTTTTGTTATCCTTAATGTTTTCTACTTTGCTCATTTATTTTAACCCTTTTTGCTTTTAAAGCTGCCTTAGAACTCCCCCCCCCAGAAAGTAGTGAGGAATAAGTAAATCAAAATGAAATGATAAGGTGTTTCATGGTTGTTTGACACATTCGTATATAGTATAACCGGGATACATTTTGGCCCTTTTTTCTCATTCATAACTAAATCACACCTCGCTTTGTCAGTGTGCTACTAATGTCTGCGTGTGCTGTTTTTTTTTTTTCCCATGAAGCAATTCATTGCTCAGCTCCGTTGGATTTGGTTCTGTGGTGCAAATGGAGTATCGGACTCAGTCGTCTCGGCCCGAATGAGAGAAGCGTCGTGTCCAAGATGGAGAAGAAGCGGAGAAAGAAATGAAAGCCTGTCTTCGGGCCGAGCCGCGCGGGGCCATGGGACTTGCCTCTGGTTCACACTGGACAGGACTGTAAGATAGCTGAGCAGTAATGTCGCAGCTCTTAGCCAGAACAGAAATTCACTTCTAACCAAGGAAGAAAAAGCGCGATTTGAATTTATGTGATTTTATGATCATATTCACTGATGACCATGAAGCTCGTCAACACCTGGCTGCTTCTGCTAGTGGTTTTGCTCTGTGGGAAGAAACATCTGGGTGACAGGCTGGAGAAGAAGTCCTTTGAAAAGGCCCCATGCCCTGGCTGTTCCCACCTGACCTTAAAGGTGGAATTCTCCTCAACCGTTGTGGAATATGGTAACCTAATCTAATGCCTTAAATGTTACCACCTCCCGCCTGTTGTTTTCACACTTAAATATTAGCTTTTACCGAGGGTCCTGTCTCTTCTACAGTGAGTACCAGATGTTAGGAGGGCACAGCACCTGAGTTACCTTTGCTCGGGTTTGTTTTCCCAGTGCAGTTAGCGCGAATGGAACAAGGAAGTGGACTTTCTGAATTACCTGCTGCAACTCAATTCCCTGGGACAAATGCCACTGTAGTGGGGGGGTGTTTATTCTAAAGTTCAAGTGATCAGGTATGGATAACTAAGCAAATAGTCTCATAATTCACTCCAGGATTTGGTTTTATTTCAGTAAAATAAAACTAACTGAGTTCTTTCAATTCCTTTTTTCTATTTGAGAAACTTTATTTCTTTTCTGTATTTTCAAATGTCTGTAGACAGTTGCTTTTTAAAAAAAATCCCAAGAATCTTTTTTTTTTTTTTTTGCGGTACCGGGGATTGAACCCAGGGGCATTCTACCTCCAAGCTACACCCTCGGCCCTATTTTTTATTCTTTATTTTGAAACGGGGTCTCACTAAGTTGAGGAGGGCCTCACTAAGTAGCTGAAGCTGGCCACGAACCCGGATCCTCCGGTCTCAGCCTCCCAAGTACTGGAATTACAAGAGCACGCCACCGCGCCCGCTAGAATCTGGTTCTGAATGATGTAATATGTGTGATCAGGAGAGTCACGTAAAGCCCCTTCGCTCCGAGCTCTGCGGACTGCTGGCTGGAGCATTTAAACTAGTCTTTTGTTTTTTGCTCTTTACTGTGGACTTTTAGATACATAATTTTTCTTTTGTCAGTTAAATCCGATGAGATATCTGTGTTTCATATGTATATAAAGTCTCATTTTTATTTGTGGTCATTGATTTCAGAATATATTGTGGCTTTCAACGGATACTTTACAGCCAAAGCTAGAAATTCATTTATCTCAAGTGCTCTGAAGAGCAGTGAAGTGGACAACTGGAGAATTATACCTCGGAACAACCCGTCCAGTGACTACCCTAGCGACTTTGAGGTGATCCAGATAAGAGAGAAGCAGAAGGCGGGGCTGCTCACACTCCAAGACCATCCCAACATCAAGCGGGTCACGCCCCAGCGCAAAGTCTTTCGCTCCCTGAAGTACGCCGAATGTGAGTAGCCAGACCTGGGCATGACCCTGGGCGAGGCTGCACGCCTGCTCGCTGTCACTTTGAAGCTGAAAACAGGTCAGGACCTCCCCAAGCCCCTTCCAGGCGCCAGTCGGGAGCATTCCTCTGCAGGCGTCATCTTCAGCAGGAGCCCATGAGCTGTCACGGTGGGAAGGAAGGCGGAGGGTCCGCAGCAGAGCGTGGGGAGCTGGGTTTCTGGGGGACGCAGCTCCCGCCCAGGTTCCTGGGAGGCTGCGGCCCTCCCGCCCGGGAGGGAAGGAAGCAGCTTGTCTTTGCGTCTCCTCCCTTCCTTCATGCTGCTCCTCTCACTGTGGGTTTATTTTCTAAGGTGCTCTTAAAAGCACCTTCTCCTGGGGCTTCATTTTGTTCTCGGGAGCCTCCTGACTGGGTTCCTAGGTGTGAGGGTGGGGAGTCGGCCCTCCCTCTTCAGTTCACGGACTTAGGTCTTCCTGCACGGTCGTAATTGGGCTGGTCAAGAGAGCTTATCCACAGGTAATGAGGTTCAGGGTTATTACCTCATTTTCTGAAGCGTGTATTACCAAAGGAAAGGTGTTTTCCAGTTTATTGAAAGATCAAAAGCCAGATTACACGGTGCTAGTTCTACTGTTCACTGTCATTTCTTTCACTGAAAGGGAAAAAAGTAAAACGTGTCCTTCCTCCTTCGTCTATCCCACACTAGGCCCGGAGCCTCTGAGCGTCTTTGGAAAGAGTAACTGACGTGCAGGGTGAGGAGCCGGCTCTGAGTCAGCCGTGGACTTGCGGAGCTTGGCTCCTGGAGCGCTGCTCCTGCCAGTCCAGAGGCTTTGTGTTATTTTCTTCATTTATTTATTTATTTATTTATTTATTCATTTTTGCAGTACCGGGGATTGAACGCGGGGGCATTCTACCTCCGCGCTACACCCCCGACCCTATTTTTTATACTTTATTTTGAAACCGGGTCTCACGAAGTTGCGGAGGGCCTCACTAAGTAGAGAGAGAGAGAGAGACAGAGACAGGGAGAGAGAAAGAGAGAGAGAGAGAGAGAGAGAGAGGGAGGGCTGAGGTTGGCCGCAAACCCGGATCCTCTGGTCTCCGCCTCCCAAAGTACTGGGATTACAAGCGTGCGCCACCACGCCTGGCAATTTTCTTCATTAATAAACAGTAGCGCCCTAAAATGATCCTGGAGGAGGAAAGCCGATCAAACCTGGTATAGATAGCCAGACGTATACGTTGCGCCATTCTGCTGGACTTTGTTTTTTATTTCGTTTCATTCATTTTTAGAGCGCTCTAGAATATCTTAAGAGACACAGAGATACCTAGTTTTAGCATAGGAACCCTGATCATCCTGCTGGGGCTCTTTTCTGCACCATCTCCACTGTGTGTGTCACACGCTGTGCCTGACACCCCATAAGGAAACAGGTCACCTCCTGACATGCCCATTCTTTGCGTGGTTAGCTGTGACCTTGGGCAGTAAGTTGCTTGTCATCTTTTTTTTTTATGTGGTGCTGGGGTTTGATCCCAGGGCCATTCTACCGCTGAGCTACACTCCCAGCCCTATTTTATTTCTTATTTGGAAACGGTCTCACTAAGTTGCAGAGGGCCTCGCTAAGTTGCCGAGGCTGGCTTTGAACCTGCGATCCTCCTGTCTCAGCTTCCCAAGTACTGGGATTATAAGTGTGCACCACCACTCCCGGCCTGCTTTTCATCTTTAGGCTTTGCTTTTTCTCATCACTAAAATGGAGGCACTGCCCACCTCGCTGATCCTCATGAAGATCAAGTGAAGTGGCCGTGAAGAGAGCCACCGGCGCGCAGACGTCCCGAGTCACGCTCGGCTCGGGTAATCACTCCTTGGCTCTTATTAGAAGAAGGTTTTGCTTTACTTTGGGCAAAAACCTGTCTCACGCTGCATCCCGTACACTTGATTCTATCCATGAGCCGAGGACGAGGCTAACCTGCTTTCCACAGGCAGCATTTAAAGATAGGCTGAGATCTGATCTGTCTTTCTGAGGTGTGAAGGCATCCATGATGTCCTTCTCTCCAAGCCAGTTGGCCCTGGTGCTTGGAGCAGGTACTCGTATGACGTGGTTCATGTCCCCGCACCATTTTAATTGCTCTCTGAATACTCTACAGTTTTTCTAACTGGTTCTTAGAAGAGTGAAGGCCAGAACTGAGTGTGATACTTCAGATGTAGCAGAACCACCCCTCCCTTGTCTATACCTTGTTCTTAATAGGTAACTCTCCATTGTCCCTGCTGTTGACTCAGGGACTGGCGCCCGCACGGAAGGTCAGTGCGGAACAATTTCAGTTGGCCTGTGCAAACAGTCACTTGGTGAAACTGACATGAGTGTGTTTTCCAGGCCCCTGCGCCTTGCTGGGCGTGGTCTGGTAAGGCTGGAAGAAAGTGTTGCTTTAGAAACAGAACTGCTGTGGTGGGAGAGGTTTATTCTTAAAACTGATTCGAAATAGGATTTGTTCTTCATTATAATAGGGATTCTGAAAAGGAAAACTCTTGTAGTTTTATTCCCTCCTTTTAAAAATAAAGGACTTTACAGATAGTAAAATTTGTCCTTTTTGGAGTACAGTTTGGCAAGTTTAGGCAAAAGTACGTAGCCAGGTATTCACCAACAAAATCAAGATAGAGAGAGCATAGTTCCATCTCCCCCAGAACGTCTCCCCTCCTCCCAGCAGCCCTTCTGTTTTCTGAAAGGTGACGTTCTAGTCGGTAAGAGCATCGAGCACGGAGCCAGCAGACGGCTTTCAGAGGTGCCATTCAGGTCGTGGCTTCGTCCTGTCCAGCACTGAGCCCTGCGAGGCCCGGTGACCGCGTTGGTTGGTGGCCAGGGTCTGCGACTGTCTCCCTCTTCTGGTTCAGCGAGATCAAGCTGCTGATGAAACATTGGGGTTTTCTTTGGTCTCAGTGTCACAATTGGCTTGCTTTCTTTAAAAAGTATTTTATCAGTTCTTCTTTGCCTTACATTGGTTAGAAAACTCTTAAGTAAAGAACCATTTGGAAATAAAATGGCAAGTTAGTAATGTCATATGGTTATAATTTCACTGAAGAAATAAATCCTTCTAAAATGGGAGCAAGGGCTCGAGGGCCTATTCCTGCGTGCGGGTGGCAGCGTTGCCTGGCAGGGTGGCGAGTGCCCTCCCTCTCTGGTTCTCATCCTTCTCTTCCTTGACCCTAGCTGACCCCCTCGTGCCCTGCAACGAAACTCGGTGGAGCCAGAAGTGGCAGTCGTCTCGTCCCCTCCGCAGAGCCAGCCTCTCCCTGGGCTCCGGCTTCTGGCACGCCACAGGACGGCATTCCAGTCGACGGTTGCTCCGAGCCATCCCACGCCAGGTCGCCCAGACGCTGCAGGCTGACGTGCTCTGGCAGATGGGATACACAGGTGTGTGTCGCAGCTGGGCGCGTGGAAAGTGTGGCTGTCTTCTGGAGTCCCTGGCGCCACGGCCCTGCCGTCTTGCACATCTGTTCTTGCTATTTGCTTAGGCGGATGTAGTTGATTCCCCGTCTTTGAGTCCTGCTATGCTGGGCATCTGTTTCCGAGACTGTTCATGGTCTCCAAATGCATCTTATTTTTGTTACCATTTCTGAGACTAGAAGGGGCAGATCGGGGAGCATCTCTTTCCTGTCAACACATACACTGCTCAGGACCCGAGCAGGCTGGCAGTCCTGCAGAGTCTGTGGCCTGTCAGGGAAAGAGATCACATTCAGAGATGGTTGCCTGGATGTGAGCAGTTTCATGAAAGTTAGTTGATGACTTGTTTGGTGCCCTGTGGAAAGTGGCTAAGTCACTGTCCCACTTGCTGCCCATCTCTCTCAGAAGAGGAAATGACATGATGACCAAATCTTACAAAATAAAACTCAGCCAGGAAGAGCTTTCTTTTCCTTGCTGATCCACCACGGCACGACATTCCTGTTTAACTAACATGAGAGAATTTTTGCCCTGACCAGTGTGAGCCAGCGTCTCGCCCCCAGGATGCGCGGTGGTTTCGGCATCTTTGCCCTCCTCTCCTGGACTTGGAGAGCTGCGACTCTCCTGCGACTCCTGTAGCGCCCCCCTCCCCTGGCTGCATCGAGATACTTAGCCTTAGCACCTGGGAGACGGATAGGTTCTGAAAATGATTGTCTCCTTCGGTTTGTTTTTGTTTTTGTTGTTTTTTGTATATGTGTGGTCTTGGGGAATGAACCCAGGGGCTCTCTACCACTAAGCAACACCTCCAGCCCTTCTTTTTTTTTTTTTTGCGGTACCGGGGATTAAACCCAGGGGCATTTTACCTCTGAGCTACACCCCCAGCCCTATTTTTTTATACTTTATTTTGAAACCAGGTCTCACGAAGTTGCTGAGGGCCTCACTAAGTAGCTGAGGCTGGCCGCGAACCCGGATCCTCTGGTCTCCGCCTCCCAAGTACCTTCTTTTTAAAAAAATTAATTTTTTTACTTCGTAGTGCCAGGCAAGAACTTCTTTTTGTTTCATATCTTGAGTCAAGGTCTCACTAAGTTACCATACTGGCCTTAAATTTGTGATCATCCGCCTCAGCCTTCCAAGTACCAGATTACAGGCGTGCTCCACCACACCCAGCTTCCTCCTGGTTTTATATTTTTAGAGTGAGATAAAAATCAGAAATGCATTTTTTATTTTCCCAAAATAATGATTTCCAGTTTTATGTGTGCTTTTTTTTTTTTTGCAGTACCAGGGATTGAATCCAGGGGAGTTTTACCTCTGAGCTACACCCCCAGCCCGATTTTTTATTCTTTATTTTGAAATCGGTCTCACGAAGTTGCGGAGGGCCTCACTAAGTAGCTGGAGATGGCCGCGAACCCGGATCCTCCTGTCTCCGCCTCCCAAGTACTGGGATTACAAGTGTGCACCACCACGCCCGGCTGCATTTTTTTTTTTAATGGTACTACAGATTGAACTCAGAGGCATTCTACCTCTGAGCCATATTCTCAGACTGTTGTTTTCTTATTTGGAAACGGTCTCGCTAGATTGCTGAGAGTCTCACTAAATTGCCGAGGCTGACTTTGAACCTGCAATCCTCCTGTCTCAGCCTCCCAAGTACTGGGATTATAGGCGTGCGCCACCACATCCGGCTTTCTATGTGCATTTTTAAAAAGTGGGAACAATTTTTATAGTTCTCTCAGTGTATTGATTACATAACAGTATTGTTATATAAACAACTCATGGCAGAAAGACATTTCCTTCATTACACTGTTTAGCTGTAAAATAATACGGGTGTTTTGTTTTTCCTAGACGTTTTATAAAATTTCTTGATCCAGCTAGCCTGTCATGTGCCACATCGGTGTAGGTGGCTTTGGCCAGTCTCGAAGCAGATCGTTATAGGAAAGTACGCACCGGAGGGGTTTCCTGCAGCTGGGATTACCCTGCCCGGGTCCCCAGCCCCCTTCTTGAGATCTTGTTAGTGAGCAGTGTTCAGTAGATCACGTCTTGGCCAGGAGTTGGATGGCAGGTGGGGCATCTCCTCGCCCTGTTGGCCAGGCCCTGCTCCTCACGAGTGTGCTTTGTGGTTGCCTTGCCTGACCTCTGGGGAGCTAAGGGAATGGGTGACTGGAGGCACAGCCTGAAGAGCCTCCCTGAGTGGGGAGCAGGACCCATTCCTGAGCGCTGGTGGCAGTATATCGGGCGGGGGATCCAGAGAGGTTTTATCTTCAGCACGTGACGTAATCCCCCACTCTGCTCCTTACTTTGTCTTGGCTCAGCCAGCTGACCCTGGAGCATCTGACCTGGCCTGTTGCGCTTGGGCGCTGGCCTTCTTGGGCATGCTGTTTCCTGTGGATCTCAGGAAGGCGTGTCTTTTATAGACAAAACACCAGAGAGGTGGTTTCTGTAAACACGATTGTGCGTTTTTCTTTTGGAATAAGGTGCTAATGTCAGAGTTGCTGTCTTTGATACTGGGCTGAGCGAGAAGCATCCCCACTTCAAGAACGTCAAGGAGAGAACCAACTGGACCAACGAGGGGACCCTGGACGATGGTGTGTCTCAGCTCTGTGAGCTTGTGGGCTCTGGGCCGCCTCCCCTCCTGCACGTATCACCAGGGAAGAGCTCATGGCTCCACAGTCTGTGAGCGAGAAGCCCAAGTTGTCATTGTGCCCTGCGTTGTGGCAGGGCTTTTCTGAAGACCTGAGAGGAGGTGGGGCAGTAGAAGCTGGGGGGAGGAGCAGCTGCCTGACCAAGGAGAGCTGGGAGGCCGCCGGGTACGGGCGGAAGACGGTGGAACACGCAGGGCTCCCATCGCCTTGAGGGTGGGTCTGTGTGGACTCGGTGGCCGTGGTGGTGCGCTCGGTCTCATGGGACTTCTTCTTCCTGGTGGCACAGGGTTGGGCCATGGCACGTTCGTAGCAGGTGTGATCGCCAGCATGAGAGAATGCCAGGGCTTTGCTCCAGATGCAGAACTTCATATTTTCAGGGTCTTTACCAACAATCAGGTAGGTGTTTGAGGACCCCTGAAACTTTTAAGGAATCACTATTGAAATGTAAAAACACTAGAACAGGGTTGGGGTGTGGCTCACTCGTAGAGTGTTTCTTAGTATGTGCAAGGCCCTGAGCTCCGTCCCCAGCACAGAAAATAAAAGAAGGCACTAGAACACGCCCACTTGAGGACCGCGCACATCGTGATACTGAGCCCTCTCCAGGCCCCACCTGCGCCTGACCGGCGCCTCATCCATGCTGTCCTCCCTCCCGCCACCACCTTCACTGGCCTCCCTCGAGCCCTGCGTCCTCGCTCAGAGCCGACTGGAGCAGGAGCCCCTGACTCCCACTCCTCTCCACCCTCGGGTGCCCCAGGTCTCTGGGCACCATGCCGGCGTCACCTGCTAGAATAAGCCCTGGTTTGTGTTTTGCTCCCCTGGTTGGGTTCCTGCCCCTGGAGGGTGGAGACTGTACCCACCTCTGTCCCAGCGCCCGCATTGTGTTGGGTGATGTGAATTTACAAGTTTTGTTCCCTCATTCTTCATTTTGGAAACTATTTACAGAAATAGTAGTAGTTTATTTTTCAAATTTAATTTTTGATTAGTTGATATATATCTCAAAAATATGCAAAGGCAGCTCAGTGCCGACCGCCTGCCCGCCGTGGGTTCTCAGCTCACTTCCCACGTCTCCCACCTGGCGGCTTCTCAGGACTTCCTCTATGCATATAAGCAAATGGAAGTGCGTAGTCTTAAAAGCCTTTTAAAAACAATTCTTCATTGTTTTGATACTTCTCTTCCCACTGTAAGTTTTTATTTAAAACAAAATAAATGACGATCCACAAAGTGCTTTAACATGTAAGGAAAGTAGGAGGAAGTGAACATCAGAGACGTAATCCTGTGACATCACTTACTGCTGCCTTTCGTCCTCAGCCTGTTCGGGATGAAGAATGGTAGACAAATACATGAAACTGTTTCGAAGTCCCTGATTGAATAGAAGTGTCTTAGGGTACCTCCTTTTCTAAGGGGGCAGTTAGGAGTTTGGGGCTTTACCTAGGAAGGCATACTGTAAGTAAGGCTGTCCATTACACCTGGAGAGAGCCTACCTGCCCAACAAGGCCCCAGGCCTTAGGCCCAGCCCCAAGGACTTGGAATTTCTGCGTATTTTACATTCTAGAGCATTATTTGTACTTGAAATTTATTTCTGATTTTAAGTTACTTCAAAAAAAATATTAAGAGAAATACTTAAGCTGGGCATGGTGGCGCATGCCTGTAATCCCAATACTTGGGAGGCTGAGATAGGATCTCAGGTTCAGAGCTAGACTCAGCAATTTAGTGAGACTCTCAGCAACCTAATGAGACCCTGTTTCCAAATAAAAAGTAAAATAGGGCTGGGGATGTAGCTCGGAGGTAGAATGACCCTGGGTTCAACCCTAGTACCACAAAAAAAAGGGGGGGGAGAGAAAGAAACAGTTGATGCTTGGAAGACTCTGTACTTTGTCCTTAGAAGTAAAAGCTGTCCTACTTTAAGACTATTAGTGAAAGGCTAAGAGAGCTGTTTTTATTTGACTAGGTATCTTACACATCTTGGTTTCTGGACGCCTTCAACTATGCCATCCTAAAGAAGATCGACGTGCTGAACCTCAGCATCGGTGGCCCCGACTTCATGGACCACCCCTTTGTGGACAAGGTGGGTCGCGTCACTTCCCAAGGGCGTGCGTGTGGACGACATCTGCTCTTGCATCATTTCTAGTGTGCTGGTGGCTTTTCACCCAGGTGGCGACAGCTTTGTGAGAACAGGTAGTTAGTGTCAGGAACTTTAATGACCTGCATGTCTCAACCCCAGTGGGTTAGAGGCCGTGGACGTGGGTATTTAGGGAGAACGTATCTTGATGGTTCCTTCTTACCCAGCCCTGCCACTCCATGCTTCCCTGAAAATAGCCAGCAAGCCAGTGTCTGCTCTGGGCACCCACAGCCCTGCATCGGGGTCTGTCCTTCTTCAAAGCCAGTACTCCCCCGGCATGCTGACCTCTGTAATGGCCAGGGCTGCATTTGAAGGGACTTCCTTCTGCTTTAGGACTGTTTGTAGAAGTTGTGGGGTTTGGGGGACATTTATATGTTGATTGTTTAAAGTGGTATGTTTCATTAAATAAGTGCTTGCAAATCTTGTAGGTGTGGGAATTAACAGCTAACAACGTAATCATGGTTTCTGCTATTGGCAACGATGGACCTCTTTATGGGTAAGTAACCCCGACAAGGATGGCCTGAGGGATGTTTTTCCCCCTGAAATAACTGAAAAATTGTTGTCACTTTGTGTATGTTTCTGTGTGTACTTGTTTATGTCTGTCTAGAACTATATGATGAACATTTCACCAAAAACCAGACAGACAGAATGTATGACGAGCCCCAGTGCTGGCCGCTCGCTCCAGCAGTCTTCAGCCGAAGGTCCATCTTGTCCCCGTTTCAATTTTTTAAATTTTGCCGTAAATACTAAAGTTGCAACGTTTTTATTTTAACTGATCCCCCCCCCCCCACACACACACACAATCAACCAGGAAAGTGAATCTGTTATAGTGAAATGGATTCTGAGTATTTATTCAGACTCAGTGTGTACAAAACCCAGGGGTCAAGAGAGAGCTAGATGAGGCGCCTGCCTTTCCGGGAAAGGTGGGTGCAGACACGGGACCCGGTGAGGGAGGGCGGAGCCGGACCTGGCGGGGACACACAGACAGGTCTGCAGGAGCGGAGCACATGCGGCGTGCCTCTGAGCTGGTTGTCGTGAGTTAAAGTGGCGTGAGATGCGGAGCTGTCCGCTTTGAGACCTCAGCTCTCTCTCTACGTGTAGCTCTGATTTCCATTCTGTAGGTCGTGTGTATGAGTAATCTCTTGCACTTGCCGCTTCTGGAACAGGATGTTTGTCACCCTCCTTCATTGGGTGCCCTGGATGGGTGCAGGTGGGTGTTGTGATAGTGGATTTGAGAGAACCACAAAGAAAAGAGAGAAAATGGCGGAGAGGCAGGGGGGAGAGCACGCGCGTGCATGCAAGCTCCACACACGTGCGCAGTGCGGCAGAGACTGAATATCGGCTTCCTGCTCATACTCGGCTTCTGACGTGGACGCACCGCCGCATCTGCTGGGATGTCCTCAGAGTGCTGGCCGAGGGAGAGCAGCTTGCCCAGAGGGCCAGAGCGCCCAGGCCCCGCGTGCGGCTCAGCTGCGTGCAGTGATGGTTACGTAGATCAGGAGACATGACCTTTGGCAGGTACTTGTTCGGCACATGAGCCTGCCCCCTGGGCCGGGCAGCACCAGTGTGCATTGTGGTTCACAAGTGTAAGTGAGAAGCGCGGGTCGTGGAGTCATCATAGTTGTAGGCTGTGCTTGTTTCCCTTCCACACGACTCGGTTTCCACTCCTCCACTGTGCGCGTCTCCTCTCATCAGTTCAGTCACCGGTGGTCAGCTCCCTACCCCCTAGTCCTGCCTTTATCGCTTTCCACCCGGCTCTCCCAGCACAGACGTGGGACCAGGTCTGGATCCAGAAGGCTGAGGACCTTCCCTTCTCCAAGCCTCAGCCCTCCCTCGCCTGGCGCGGGCCCGGGCTGCTCGCGGTGGTTACGCAGAGGCGGCGAGGGAGAGCGCCGTGAAGACTGGTGCTTGGTGGTGGCTGTTGTACCTTCCTTTTTGTCTGTATTTCTACCGCTTGGACGATATTCTACTGGTTTTCTGTTCAAGAATCTGCAGTGGATCCTTATAGCCTAATAGGTCAAATCCACATTTTTCTTGTTTTTCAAGGTCCTCGATACTCTAGCCTGGAATTTGCAGGCTTTTCCTGTAAAGAGTCAGATAAGTAAATACTCTGGGCTTTGTGGTCCAAGGTCTCTGCTGCAGCTACTCATCTCTGCTCCTGTGTGGAAGCCGCTGTG
Source organism: Glis glis (assembly GCA_004027185.1). Lineage (NCBI taxonomy): Eukaryota > Metazoa > Chordata > Mammalia > Rodentia > Gliridae > Glis > Glis glis. Next base: position 72,190 of record PVJS01000275.1, read on the forward strand.
GGCGAGCATGGCCGTGCTCCAGTAGAAGCGCGCTCCAGTGGCAGGTGGTGCCTGCTCGGCCCAGCCCTGGCTGTAGTTTGCCAGTCCCAGCCAGAGTCTGCTGGCTCACCCATGCACATCTTCCTCAGTCTGGTCTCCTCCTGCATCTCCAGTAGAAACCATGTTTGTCTCAGAGCCCCTCTCCCTGTCCCCGCTGTTGCTCCTCCTGTTCACACCTGTGTGCTCTGTCCCCTCTCCCTGTCCCCGCTGTTGCTCCTCCTGTTCACACCTGTGTGCTCTGTCCCCTCTCCCTGTCCCCGCTGTTGCTCCTCCTGTTCACACCTGTCTGCTCTTTCATGGGCTGTTACGACTGTCTGGTCACACACCAGTCGCCCTCCTGAAACCTGCGACTTGTATGACCAGTTGTACTCGGTAGCTTCACATCAGAGAGGGGAGAACAAGATCGATCCCAGCACGGAGACCTAGGATGCCATCATGTTGGCAAGTGGCTTGCGACCCATTGCTGCGGCCCAGCTGATGGCGGTGACGGTTTTCCAGCTTGGGCAGTGGAGGCTCGCTCCCAGTGCTGGCCAGAAGACAGAAGCGCGCTCCTGCCCGCACCTCTGGAAATGCACATGCGTCCTAGGTCCCCTTGCTGGGACCTCTCTCTGGGTCCTGCGCCCACGACTCCGAGACTGTGGTGCCGTCCAGGCCGCAGCGGCCTCCTTCTCAGAACCAGTGCTGGTTTCTTTGCTTCCCACCCGTCTGTCTTGATGCCTTCCCTTAGTTTTTAAGGACTACAAGCACACCAGGTATCAGAGGGCTCCACAGGTCAAGGGACGGCGGGGAGGTAGGTGGTGGTCTCTTGCCGACCTCAGCGGGAGGTTCTAGCAGTGATTTCCATATTGGCCTCTGTCCCTTGAATTCGCGGAAATCTGCACACTTGTGGCGTCAGCTGGCTTCTCGGCACCCCTACCTGCTAGCATGTTGGCATCCAGCGAGCTGAGAAGGCAGAGCCGGTGTTTCCGGGTGGGGCTCCAAGTCGCTGGGTAAACTACACACTCTAGACCCTTGCTGCTAATGTCTCTTAAACCACTTGGAATAGCTTACAGTTATTGAATTATCAAAGAATGCTTAGAACTGTAGTTTCCTAACTCGTTGCTTTGTACATTCAGATCAGCTTCACCTTGACCTTAAGTGATTTTGTCATTCTTCGTTCCGTTCTAGTGTCTTGCTGATGTAGTGCACTTGAGGGACTGAAGCGCGGGGCCTGGATTTCCCTGGCATCTGTGTATTCTTCTGAGGGGCTTGAGGTGGCAGTAATGGTAGTGGTCCTTACGCTGTCTGTGAGGACACTGCAGGTCCTCACAGGCGGTGCGGTGTGTGGGTGTGGCGTCTCCCAGACGGCATCGAGTCCGGCCGAGGAGCAGATGCGTGACTGGAGCCAGGCGGGTGACAGGAGAACGTGACCTGGGTGGTAAATTGTGAGGTGTCGACTCCTGGGGAGTTCAGGGCCAGGGAGACCAGAGTGGGAGTGAGTTGTGAGCCGGGCCATCCGCGCGTGCTGAGGTGGCGAGGAGGAAAGAGAAGGGGAAGGCGCGCCAGGCGAGCGGCCGAGTTGGACAACAGCACGAAGGTGGCAGGGAGCGTGGTGTTCCACAGGACAGCGGCGAGGAGCCCCAGGGCGTCGCAGCAGCACAAGTCTGTCACAGAAGAACCCAGTAAAGCCTTAGATCCTTCTGGGAGGATTGGCCCTCATTTGAGTTATTTTAAATGATCCCCCCGCTTCTTGTTTTTGTCTTTGTGTCTCAATGCAGCACTCTGAACAATCCCGCTGATCAGATGGATGTGATTGGAGTGGGCGGCATCGACTTTGAGGACAACATCGCCCGCTTTTCCTCCAGGGGAATGACCACCTGGGTATGCTTCTAGTTGAATGTGCTGGTGGCCTTCACTCTGAGCGTGGGCAGGGTGTGTGTCAGTGCGCAGAGGCAGCGGCTTGTGAGGCAGGCCTCAGATCCACAAGCCCAGTGGCCAGGGCTGTGGGTGCGGGCCTTCGTGAAGCTGAGACCGGCCCCTTCGGTGCCTGCCGCTCAGCCTGGCAAGTCTGGAGCCGCCGAGAAGGGCACGGTCGGCTCTGAGGGCTGCTTCCCGGGGCACCATCAGCTCTGAGGGCTGCTTCCCAGGGCACGGTCGGCTCTGAGGGCTGCTTCCCGGGGCCCCCTTTTCAGCTTCTTTCCAGGTAACTCCCTGTAGGTGAGTTGGACTCATGCCCACTTGTCCTAACTAGAAGGAAGATAAGCAGGTCTCCTTAGTGCAAAGTGAGACCATTTTTTTAGGTCTTAAGAAGTAGAAACAAAAAGAGCAGCTTAATATCAACTCTGCTAACATGGAAATAAGTATGTTTAGTTGTACTAAGTCAAAGTGAAGCCAACAAGTTATAAGTCAGCTGCAGGGGGTTCGATTTTACAGCTGATTCACCCTCCTTAACCTGTCACAAATAGTTTGATTCAAAATTCGGTGCTCCCTTGGAGCAGCAGGCGGCACTCGGTGCTCTACCCGTGAGGTGGCTGTGGGGAGCACCTGCCCAGGGTTCTTCAGGGTCAGGTCTTGGTGCCCTTGCTTGACCCGTGCTGAGCTTGGAGGTCTCGGCGAGGCCCCAGAAAGCTCACAATGTCCTGGGAACACGTGAGCCTCGCCCACACCTGCAGCAGTTTATGGCATCGCCATCCACTTGAGCCTTAGTACCAGATAGTGGCAGTCCCCTGGTGCCCACTCCTCAGCCACCAGGGCCCCAAGCCTCACACAGGCGATGCCTTCTGGCGTTGACCTGATGTCCCCGTGTTCTGGTGGACCCTGCCGTGAGTCAGGCCAGCCCTGCTGCGTATCTTCCACCTGTGCTCCGGAGCATGTCCTTGGTGCCTCCAGACACTGGGACCAGTGCACCTGCTTGCAGCCTCTGTGATGTGAGCTGTGATGTCACGCCAGGTCTTTGGCCTTCATCAGGGGCTTGCTTTCGATGGCATTTTGAGAAGTGTTCTCGAATTATCTATGTAGCTACGGCTGACGAGATCTTCACTCAGAGCCCCACGTGAAAGGTTCTGCGTTCCTTTTATGATTGATTGCCAGGAAAGGATTTTCACTTCAAATTGTCATTACCTTTTCTCAACAGAACATAAGATTCTGTTGTGCTGCTCATTTTGCTCCAATTTTGAGGAAGCTTAAGAGAGTACTTAATTAAAATCTTATTGCAAGTTAGTCACACTGTGTCTTGATCATCCTAAGTGGTTTCTTATTCCCCTTTGAAACATCCACTCATAATCATGTACTTTTTTCCTCATAAAGAAATATGTTTCTTTTTTATTTTAATTTTCTAATTCTAATGTGTGTCTATTTTTAATTTATTCAGAGATAAAGTAGTTTTTGTCTAGTGACTAGTTTCTGGTCTTGCATATTAGTACAGTTAAAATATTTACTTTTGATTGCTTGTGGCCTTGCTGTTGTACTAGTTATTATAAAACATACTAGAGATCATTTTATTTTCTGCATTATCACCTCAGCTTGCTCCTGGTTTGCAGTGAATTTCAGACCTAAACCAGCACCTTCCTCGAGTGACCCCGTGAATCCCTGTGTGTCTGGTCCGGTTCTCCTCACTCATGACCCACAGGGCTGTGTGCCTGCTCATGATGGAGAAACTGAGCTGCTCTTGTTCCTAGGAACTACCAGGCGGCTACGGGCGTGTGAAACCTGATGTTGTCACTTATGGTGCCGGCGTGCGGGGCTCCGGTGTGAAGGGGGGGTGCCGGGCCCTCTCGGGGACCAGCGTGGCCTCTCCAGTGGTTGCAGGTGCCGTCACCCTGCTGGTGAGGTGAGTGTTGTCACAGACAAGCAGCCCAACCTCAGGACTGGCGCGTGGCAGACGGTTCGAGGCTGCTCTGCCGACCCTGCGCTGTGTCTGCTTCTTGCTCTCTGCGTGAGGAGGGGTAGGGAGGGCCCTCCTGCTAGGGTTGGGGACGTGTGTGCCAGTGCACTTTGTAAGCTGGGTAAACCATAAAGCACCGTGCAGGGCAAACAGCTATTACTACCCTGCGACGGTTGCATTTGTAAATGTGTTTTTGTAACTGGGTGTGGTGGCGCACACTTGGAATCCTAGTGCTTGGGAGGCTGAGACTGGAGGATCGCAGGTTCAAGGACAGCCTCAGCAATTTAGTGAGGCTCTCAGCAACCTAGTGAGACCCTGTTTCCAAATAAGAAATAAAATTGGTCTGGGGATATAGCTCAGAGGAAGAATGCCTCTGGGTTCAATTCCCAGTACCATAAAATAAATAAATAAATAAATTAAAGGTGTTTTTGTGCTCTTTCTCTCCAAACAAGTGTATGCATCAGCCAGGGAACAAAAGGCAGCTATTTCCCTGTGTAGCCTCCGTGTCCTGGGGGTGCGCCCTTTAAAAAACAAATTGTATTGTGCACGGTTAAGGTGTACAACATGATACCGTGGGGTACATATAGATAGTACAAAGTTTTCTGTAGTGAAGCAGTTTCCCACATCCTCCTTCTGGCAGTTACCTTTCTTTTTGTTTTGTGGTGGGATTCCCCTTTAAGGAGCTGTTAGTAAGGAGCTGTCCAGCACGTCCAGGGCTGACTGGCGGCGCTCCTCTGTGGGATGGGCTTCTCTGTGCCACTGTGTCTCTTCCAGGCCAGAGCCTCCATGTGTGCATGGCGGGGGTGCTGGGGATTGAACCCAGGGACCTTTACCTCTGAGCTATACCCCCAGCCCTATTTTATTTATTTGGAAACAGGGTCTTGCTAGGTTGCTGAGAGCCTCACTAAGTTGCTGAGGCTGGCTGCAAACCTGCGATCCTCCTGTCTCAGCCTCCCCAGTACTGGGATGGCAGGCATGTGCCACTGTGCCCAGCAGAGCCAGACTCTTGAAGATGTTGACAGTGGCCGGAGCAGTCTTTGGAAAACGGCTTCGTGCCCGCTGGGAGCGTTACCTTCCTCATCCGGTTGTGTCCCTCTCCCCACGTGGGGTGGAGTGAAACGGGGAAGGTGGACTGGCTTACCTGGTTCACTCCTGCTTTTGTAATTGCCAAGTGGAGAGGATTCAGCCAGGGCCCTTGTTTACAGTCCTGTTGATTCTGAAATAGAACACGGGTCCGTTTATCCCACTCACCTCGATGGTGAGGGGAAGCGAGAGAGCGAAGCCTGTCGCTCTGCAGGAACTGCAGTAACTGCACGGGGAGGCGAGGAGCCCTGCCTGCCGCTCCCAGAAGCAGCTCTTACTCTTCAGCAGAGGCCTTTCACGTTCCTGTCTCTTGCAGCAGATAAAACCCATTGTGATGGTTCAGAAATGCTCTGTGGCTTGAGGCAGCTCCTGATAGATGTGAGCAACGGGGGTGAGCTAACCTTTGGTTTTGCTTTATAGGCAGGAAGGGGAGGGGGGCTGTTGACCGACAGCTTCTAGCAGTTCTTTTATTCTGCCATTAAGAATTAATCTGGCGCACGCTTGTAATCCCAGTACTTTGGAGGCCGAGACCAGAGGATCCGGGTTCGCGGCCAGCCTCAGCTACTTAGTGAGGCCCTTTGCAACTTAGTGAGACCCTGTTTCAAAATAAAGAATAAAAATAAATAGGGCTGGGGGTGTAGCTCAGAGGTAGGATGCCCCTGGGTTCAATCCCCAGTACTGAAGAAAAAAAAAATTAATCCTACCCTGTCTCCCATTACCTCTCCTGTCAAATTTCCCACTTAAAAACCTGCCTCAACTCCGAGACCAACCACCATCATGTAAAAATATTTAGGGACTTAGGATAGTAAGCTTTCCTTGTTTGCCTACTGGTTCCCCCCCTCAATATAGGGATTAAAATGTATGTAGTACATAGACATACAAAACTTGAGTGTTTTAATGCTAGAGTTAGCTAAGTTCCTAGCCAGGTAGAGCTGTGGGTTGCAGTTTTCTCAGATGCATCTTGATGACAAAATGCTAAAGGTGACCTCGGGTCTTCGTGCTCTGTAAGACCTTATCCCAGGGTGACCATCCCGTGTAGGCCTCCAAGCCTGGAAACAGAAAAGCAAGGGTGAGCTCGAGGTGGTGCCAGCCCTGCACGTGCTCTCGCAGCACCCACCTGCGTGCTCTTTTGCTGCCAGCCAACCTTTGTCCCCGGTTGTCTTCCCATGGCCGGCAGACACCCCCGCCCCCGGGGAGCCAGTGCCTCTTTGATGTTCCTGCCCCCCAGCCTGTGTGGTGGGAAAGTGTGTATTATTCATAAACTTAGCACAAGCAGGCACTAGCCCAGAAGCCGCTGTTGAGGAGGTGGCAGGGACGGTCCCCAGCAGCTCACCCTGAAGCCAGCGTGTCACCCGCTGGAAAATGAAATGGGAGCCACACGTGTGCATGCTGGCAGGTTCGGGTTAGTCTGACTTGTGTTTTTTTTACCCAAAGAACTGAGCAAATACTTGATTTTGCCCCCAGCACAGTCCAGAAACGCGAGCTGGTGAACCCTGCCAGTATGAAGCAGGCCCTGATCGCGTCCGCGCGGAGGCTGCCCGGCGTCAACATGTTCGAGCAGGGCCACGGCAAGCTGGATCTGCTCAGAGCCTACCAGATCCTCAACAGCTACAAGCCCCAGGCAAGGTGGGTGCGGGCCCTCTCCTTCCCCGCGCGTGCGGGGCCTTCCCTCTGCAAAACACTGGCCTCCCACAAAGCTGTCCTCGGTGCCCCGCGCCCGGGCGCTCGGTGACAGGCTGTGCTGCTGCTACTCTGCTTGAACTGCTGTCAACCGCCTGGTTCCGGTATCGTAATGTAAATGGTTAAAGGTATGATTTTCATTTGTTCAGCTTTTAAAAGCTTTTAAAAGAATCTTAGGTCTACGGAAATTTCGCCAAAGTAGACTTCTCAATTACTGTCTGCCCCGCTTCCCCTAATGCTGGCACCTGAGCTGACCATAGCACCACGGTTACAACTAGCACCCACCACTGGTCGAGTCCTCTGAGGAGCCTGCGGCCACTCACATGTCACGGCGTGTCCTTGTCGGGTTCATGACGGCACAGTAGCGCTGTGCCACCTTGCTGTCCGCTGAGCCTGAGGGTCCATCAGTCCATGAGGCGGGAGCAGGATCGGCAGGGAGAGTCTCAGGACTGGGGCGCTGATCTGAGGGCTGTGAGGGAGGGAGCGAGGAGGTCAGGTGAGGGAGAGCTGCAGCCACGGCACAGGTCTGAATAGTTGAGACTGATGACAAGTCCTTGAGCTCAAGTCCCCCATTAGAAGCATCCCGTGTCCTGCGGGAAAGGCCTTGCCTGATACCCCTCTGCGCTCGTTCACTGCTTAGGAACCGCGCGGAGGATGCGTGGACTCGGCACAGTGGCGCGGGCTCCACAGGGCAGTGGCTGCAGGCATCTGCTGGCATCAGCTGGCTGTACTCCTGCCGAGGCCACGGGCAGTGCCTGCAGGGCTTCTCCACCCCACAGCTGCTGTTTCCCTTGCGACTGCTGTGTCTCTGGGGACATGTTTTGCGATGATCCTGTTCCTTAACAACTTTCGCTCACGGATTCCTCCGACGGTTCTTGGCTGGTGTTACTACTACTGAGGCGCTTGGCACGAGGTGTTCTTGTGCTTCCCTCGCTGCCTCTGCATCTATTCCAGTTATGGTCCACTTTTCATTGGAAGTCTACTAACGACCGTGCGTGTGGGGGGCGTTGGGGATTGAACCCAGGGCCTTGTGCAGCAAGTGTTCCACCACCAAGCTACATCCCCAGCCTTTTTTTTTTTTTTTTGAGGTGCTGGGGATTGAACCCAGACGCATTCTACATCAGAGCTACACCTCCAGCCTATTTTTTATTCTTTATTTTGAAACAGGGTTTAAGTTGCGGAGGGCCTCACTAAGTAGCTGAGGCTGGCTGCGAACCTGCCATCCTCCTGTCTCAGCCTCCCAAGTACTGGGATTACAAGCATGCGCCACCGTGCCCAGCTCCCAGCCTTTTTAAAATTTTTGAGACAGGGTCTCGCTCGATTGCCAAAACTGGCCTGAAACTTGTGGTCCTCCTGCCTCAGCTTCCCAAGTAGCTGGGATTACAGGCCTGCTCCCCCATGCCCAGCCCCCACTCATTTATTTAATTACATCTTATATCATATGGGCACATAGATTTTTTTTTTTTTTACGGTACCGGGGATTGAACGCAGGGGCATTCTACCTTCGCGCTACACCCCCGGCCCTAATTTTTATACTTTATTTTGAAACTGGGTCTCACGAAAATGCGGAGGGCCTCACTAAGTAAAGAAAGAGACAGGGAGAGAGAGAGAGAGAGAGAGAGAGAGCGAGAGCGAGCTGAGACTGGCCGCAAACCCGGATCCTCCAGTCTCCACCTCCCAAAGTACTGGGATTACAAGCGTGCGCCACCACGCCTGGCTGACACATAGATATTTATTTTACTTGGTAGGTTATAATCCATTGATAGCAGCCAGGCACAGTGGTACACAACTGTAATCCCAGTACTTGGGAGGCTGAGACAGGAGGATCCAGGTTTGCAGCCAGCCTTAGCAATTTAGTAAGGCCCTCTGCAACTTAATGAGACTCTGTTTCAAAATAAAAAATAAAATAGAGCTGGGGTGTAGGTTGAAGGTAGAACTTCCCTGGGTTCAGTCCCCAGTAACTAACACACACACACACACACACACACTCTGATAGCATCGTCTCCCTGTTGTTCAGTGCTCCTGGTCTGGCTCGCAGCAGCCTGCTGGCTAGCATCTGTGTCTCCGTTTCTTGAAACCTTGCTTCCTTTTGACAGCACAGGGCATCTCCAGCATCTCCACGCTCTAGCCTTGGATCAGTTCTCTCATAGGAGAATGGTGTTAGAAATCAAGACCTGGGCGGTAGTTGGACGTGTGGCTGCTGTGCACATGCACACACACCTGTGCCTGTTTCTCATCTGTCCATGTGTATGTATATTAGAAGCATGCGTTCATACTGTCTCCTGATTCCACCCAACACTAGTGTTGGTTCCGGCCTTCCCTCTCCTGGCTCCCATTAAGCACAGTACGTTCACTTACTCGCTCATTCCCACGATGCACGTGCTGAGCGCTTCTAGAATCGCCAACCCAGTAGCTGGGATTACAGGTGTGCGCACCACACCTGGCTTGTCAGATTCATTAGTCTCTTGTTGCTGCTGCTGTCTCTGGATTTTGAGTCCTAGAAAGCCTTTTTCTTTATTGAGTGAGGTAAATTCACCCATCTTTTCTACAAATGCTTTATTTTCTTTTATTTACTTGAGATTCCCTGATCCATTTGGAATCTAGTCTTATATATGGTGTGAGGTATGGATCTAGTTTTATTTTATTATTTTTTAGCTGGGCATGGTGGCACACACCTGTAATCCCAGTGCTTGGAAAGCTGAGACAGGAGGATTACAGGTTTGAGGCCAGTGCACTTAGCGAGACCCTGTTTCAAAATGAAATAAATCAATAAATAGAAAGGGCCAGGGGTATACCTTGGTGGTAGAGCAGCCCTGGGTTAATCCTCAGCACACACACGTTGCTAATTCTATCTTTTCCAGTGGCCATCTACTTGTTGTCGCTCCATTTCTTTAGAAGCTCATCTGTGCCTCAGTGATTTGAGGTGCCGTCTTTATCACGTCTGACTTTTCGTGTCTGTCTGGTCTGTCCCTGGGCTTTCTGTTCTGTTCTGCTGGTTTCTATCCATACGCCACTGTGTCAGCACTTCTGCACCAGTTCTGTCCAAGCCCCAGGACTGCTCCAGGCTCAGTGCTTCGCGGGAAGGACTCAGGACTCAGCTAGAATGGACCTGTGCGGCAAGGACGCAGAGTGGACCTATAAGGGAAAGGGACACCTCAGGCTAGGGTCTGGAGAGACGCAGGCTTGGGTTTTCTAAGCTCCTCCTCCTGCCCCTGCATCTGCACAGGGAAGTGTTCCTGCCTAGGGAGGCCCTGAAGGCTGAGCCCAAGGTTTCCACTGGGGCTGTGCACACCCCAGCTCTGCGCCAACATTCCAGACCTCTAGCTGTTCCCCACGCATCGCAGCATCTGTACCGGTGGAGTGTCCACCATCGAGTTCCCAAAAGCCGGCTAGAGCAGCCCTTCTCAAGTGTTGCATGCTTCCCTGTGGCTCTCCAGTGTGGCGGCTCTAATACTGCGCCCCTTGTTTCAGCTTGAGCCCCAGCTACATCGACCTGACCGAGTGTCCCTACATGTGGCCCTACTGCTCCCAGCCCATCTACTACGGAGGAATGCCAACGATCGTCAACGTTACCATCCTCAACGGCATGGGAGTCACAGGAAGAATTGTGGACAAGGTGACGCTCCTCTCTGACTTGGTGGTGGCCTTTATGCCTTCGTTGCCCCTGCTGCAGTTAAGGAGGGACAGAGGTCTCCCCCCCGTCTAGGTGACAGAGCCATCGCAGGTGGTGATGTGACATGCCCGACTCCTGTACAGAGAACTCAGGGTGTAAATGAAAGAAAGCAATTTCACTTTTTTGCTTTGACATATTGAGTTTGGCTCCTGAATGATTAATTAATTAGTTTGGTTTATCAATTTCTCATCTATGATTACAGACCCAATTGTAATTATTTTATTCCTTAATGAGCACAAGTGGGCCTTCATGTTTAGAAGGTATGGTCTTTCTTTTGAATTTTGCTTTTTAAAAAAATTTTGGAGCCGGGTATGGTGACACACATTTATAATCCCAGTACTTGGGAGGCTGAGACAGGAGGATCGCAGGTTCGAGGACAGCCTCAGCTACTTTAGTGAGGCTCTCAGCAACCTAGTGAGACCCTGTTTCCAATTAAAAAATAAAATCAGTCTGGGGGTGTAGCTCAGAGGTAGAATGCCATGCCTCTGGGTTCAATTCCCAGTACCACACAAAAAAAAATTGGGGACTACTTACTGTGTAGACATTATCACAACAATAAGGGACGGAGAAAGAAGAGAAAACTCACTTCCAGCCCCAGCACACTAACACAGCCACTGCTTTCAAATTATTTTTTACCAGCCCTTATCCGAAACACATATTTTTGTTACCTTTGTGTGAAAGGCAAAATTTTACTATCTTTATCTCAGTTCTTATTTTGTTGTAAACATTTTCAGATGCACCAGTGTACTTTCAAGGGTTGTTTAGCATGCTATCAAGTTGATCGATGGTCATTGTTTACTGTTTCCCCTCGGGGGACATCAGGTGCTTCTAGCTCTGAACACTCACTGCCTTGGCATGTGTGTTATCTTTTCTCCTGAATTATTTCCTAACACAAACTCCCTGGACTGGAATCCGGAATGGGGTGGGAACATTATTACGGATTTTGGCGTGTACAAGCCTGCCCGTGGTCTTCAGGGGAAGATACCTACCGTGCCTGCACTGGGTGGCGCAGCTTTTTTATTTTTGTATTTCATGAAGTTTTTTAAAATCAAGATATAATTTACGTACCATCAAACTTACCCTTTTAAGTTGTGCAATTCATTGGTGGTGTGTATTTTCATAAGGTGGTACCAACATCTCCTTCCGGAACATTCCCATCGCCCCATAAAGAAACCGTACCCACGAGCAGTCGTTCCCGTGGGCCTCATCCTTTGTGATGCTAGTCTGCAGTTTTTCCGAGTTGGTTTGGACGTGCTGACTCGCTTGGGGTGTGTTCTTGCTCGGTGGCTTGTGAGGGAAACGAGTGACCCAGGCTCACTTGAAATATTGACTCATTGAGGAGGAGGCGCATGCGTCTTCAGATGGCCTCTTCTCGCCTGCCGTTCCGCTGGCCTCCGTCCCCGTGTTCAGCACCCCCGCTGCCGCTGCCGCTGTGGGTTTGACCGGGACAGCAGCGTCCGTGTCTTCTCAGTCCTTTCTACTCACGATTCTTTCACTGTACAACCCGTTGGCATCTAACTTCAAATTTGACAGTTTTCATGTATGTAAGTTCTTCATCAAAGAACTTTTAATGTGTGTCCGCTTTTTTTTTTTTCGGTACTGGGGATTGAACCCAGGGGCATCCTACCTCCAAGCTCACCCCAGCCCTCTTTTTTATTCTTTATTTTGAAACAGGGTCTCCCTAAGTTGTGGAGGACCTCACTAAAAGCTGAGGCTAGCCGCAAACCCAGATCCTCCGGTCTCAGCCTCCCAAGTACTGGGATTACAAGCGTGCGCCACCACGCCCGGCTATTTTTTTATTCTTTATTTTGAAACAGGGTCTCAGTAAGTTGTGGAGGGCTTCACTAAGTAGCTGAGGCTGGCCGCGAACCCGGATCCTCCGGTTTCAGCCTCCCAAGTACTGGGATGACAAGCATGTGCCACCATGCCCAGCTTGTGTCCCCCTTTTGTATATAACGGGGGACAGTCTACAAATGGAGATTCCCCAAGATAGCAGCTTCTGGGCTTTCAGTGGCTGTCTTCCGCAGCCCACAGGCTCTACGCAGCTTTGCGTGCATTCCGTTTTGCCCAGTTCGCGCTCTTTCTCAGAGCCCGTTCTGGTGGTTTAGGAACTGTTTCTCTGTCTCGCACGTGTCTTCTCTGTGCACTTCACTCGGCCTTGGCCCGCTCTCTTCCTCCTGCAGCCTGACTGGCAGCCCTATCTGCCACAGAATGGAGACAACATTGAAGTGGCTTTCTCTTACTCCTCGGTGTTGTGGCCTTGGTCAGGCTACCTGGCCATCTCCATCTCTGTGACCAAGAAGGCGGCTTCCTGGGAGGGCATCGCCCAGGGCCACGTCATGATCACAGTGGCCTCCCCAGCAGAAACGGAGGTAAGGACGCGCCAGGAGTGGCTCGCTTCTCCTTACCTCTTGCCGTCCCCACCAGGAAGGGAGGGGCGGGCTGCATGCCGAGAGTCTGGGTGTAAAGTGCACTTGACAGACGGCCTCGGCCTGGACGGCCGGGGGGGGGGTCGAGAGCCCCGAGCAGCTGGGTTTCAACCCAGCTCCGCCGGCGTGGATGGTGCCAGACCGCAGGCTCAGCGCACACGGTGGAGGTGCAGCCGCTTCCTGGGTGTCTGGTGGTTTTAGGATCACAGAGCCTTCGGGTCTGAGTCTTCCGCTCCTAAGGATGTGAGTGGAACTAGTTGTGACACATGAACGCTCTATCTTATGTTCATTGTTACTGCAAGTTCTTGTGTTCAGATTATTTGGGTTACATTGGTAATAGAAATGACCTTTTTAAACTTGAAAACCCCAGAGTTTTTCCTGGGAAAAGGGGGCATTTCAAATTTCTGGTTTTGTTTTGAAGTCTAAAAATGGTGCAGAGCAGACGTCGACAGTGAAGCTCCCGATTAAGGTGAAGATCGTCCCCACCCCGCCTCGCAGCAAGCGGGTCCTGTGGGATCAGTACCACAACCTCCGCTACCCGCCCGGCTACTTCCCCAGGGACAACCTGCGGATGAAGAACGACCCTCTGGACTGGTGAGCCGCAGCCCGGCCCTCGCGCTCCTCCACTGGCCTCGCAGGCCGGGTGGGGCGCCCGTCGCTGCCAGGAGCGTCCTTGGTACGCTCGGAGGGCGCCCGGCTTCTCCTGGGAAGCTTGCATGAAGTAACGCAACCGTGCGTCATAACTGCTCCTTGCCGTGACTTCCCCCAGTCAGCCAGGGCTGTGTCCCGCCCTTCCACGTGTGGCTGTCTCTGCTCTCAGCCGCGTCCGTGCGCTTGTCATCTTGTGCTTGGATGGCGTCTGTCGCATCCTGGCGAGTCTCATTGCTGTCGTTCTTGCTCCCCTAAATCCCATTCTCCACATCGCAGCTGTGGTAATCTTCTAAAACAGATGGTCACAGTTTGTTTCAAACTCTCCAGTGACGGCCATGGCCAAACTGTGGTTCACATGGTGTGACCTGCACAGCCCTCCTGGAGATGGGGCTGCCTCCCTCCCGGGCCCTCACACATCCTGTCCCTGCAGAGCAGCTGGGCTGACTCTCCCAGGCTCCTTCGTACATTAGTGTTGAGAAAGCTGAGGGGAGGGGATATTGAGAGATTAGACCAGGGTACTTACAGGGTCAGATTTGCCTTTTAAAATAGTGTCCCTAGCAGGCAGGCCAGCGAGGGTCAGACCCGAGGAGGTAGACGAGTGGTGGGCAGCGTCAGCAGCACAGGGCTGTGGCTGCAGTGGAGGTGGGCGTTGGAGGGCTGCGAGGAGCCACGGTGGCCCCTGGGTCTGTCCCCGCGTCTGGGAAGGCAGCTTGCCTGGGGTCAGTGAGCAGCGAGCACGTCGGGAGGAAGAGTGGAAAGGTGATACCAGGTCGGCTGTGTCATCACGTCACACTCGCCGCACGTGGCCGTGCCAGCCTCTCCATGTTCCCGCGCTGTGTGCCGAGCTAATGGTCAGAGGCAGATGGCTGCTAGCAGCGTACACAGACGCCCCCGCCACAGTGGTGCTCAGTACATTTTATAAAACATTTCTTTGATTGTTTCTTCATTTCCTTTTCTCACTTTGTGCACATGCCACACACGTGATTTCCTCTATCGCCCACTTTAAGCTGCCAGCCCATCTGGAAGGCCGATGTCTCCCAGCAGCTGGCACTCCAGGCCCCTCCACTGGAGGGCGCTGTGCTCCTGGTGCTGGACAGGCCTCTAGGGAGCGAGGGTAAAGATGGGCCATTGTAATGCTGTGGCTTGCTGCTTTTCAGGAATGGTGACCACATCCACACTAACTTCAGGGACATGTACCAGCATCTGAGGAGCATGGGCTACTTCGTGGAGGTCCTCGGCTCTCCCTTCACGTGTTTCGATGCCACTCAGTATGGTGAGCAGCGGTGGTGTGCTACCAGAAGCCACGGGTTGCGTTTGCAGAGGGAGCGCGGTTTCAGCGATAATGAGGCGGTCGAGGAGCCCATGCGTGGCCCCGCACACAGCGGCGGTCGGGAGTGAGGCTCTGAGTGGCGTGATGCAGGCTGCCCGCGACAGGGACATTGGCAGTCTTTCTTTTTTTATTAATTAAAAGAAGTTGTAGCAGTGTGCTTTACTCCTCAAGTAAGTGAAAAGTCTTTACACTGGACATGAATGAAAACCAAGGCCACACAGTTAGCTGGTCCCTGTGTATTGTTGGGCCCTGACCCCATGGTGGCACAGACTGCGCTTAGCAGCGGGTAACTTGAGGCTTGGACCTCGGTAAGTGCGCGTCTCAGTCAGTGACGTGCTGGTCTTCAGAGGCGACCGTTCTCAGGCCTTGACTCTGTCCACCAGGAACTTTGCTGATGGTGGACAGCGAGGAGGAGTACTTCCCTGAGGAGATTGCCAAGTTGAGGAGGGACGTGGACAATGGCTTGTCACTCGTCGTTTTCAGTGACTGGTACAACACTTCCGTTATGAGAAAAGTGAAGTTCTATGATGAGAACACAAGGTAATGTAGGAGCTGGTATCGGGCAGACTTGTGGCTTTGGGGGGATTCAATTCCTACCCAGCCAGTGTCTGACTGTCTGACCTATTGGTGGTCTGTAGGTAGCAGAGACGGTGGTGGGAAAGGCTGTGTGTATGGAGAAAGCTGCGTGTAGAGCAGGATGCTCGCTGCCTCGAGTGCTAACTTCAGAGGGTTGTCATCGTTCCTCGTTGGTGTAGATGCTTGAGTTTTACGTTTCTGTCTAGTTCCTTTCCAGCCGCCCATTGCTCTGTTACTGAATAGATGCAATTTTTCTTTATTTTTTTTGAGGTACTGGGGATTGAACCCGGGGGCATTCTACCTCTGAGCTACACCCCCAGCCCTATTTTTTATTCTTTATTTTGAAACAAGGTCTCACTAAGTTGCGGAGGGCCTCACTAAGTAGCTGAGGCTGCCCGCAAACCTGGATCCTCCGGTCTCAGCCTCCCAAGTACTGGGATTACAAGTGTGCGCCACCACGCCTGGCTTTAGATGCAAATTTAAATGCACCAAAGGAACTGTTATTTAAAGAGACCCTTTAGTTTATTAATTATTGATTACGCTTTCCTAGAGTACTATAAATATATCATCCTTACGTTTTGAATTTTTTTCTTAAGAGTCCGTGACTTGAACTCTTATAAGCTCCTTTCTTATTTCTGTTGCTTCATTGGTTCTAGCTAGGTCTAGGCCAAGCAGTTTTATGTGGAACCTTTCAGTGCAGTGCTGATTTTCATTTCATATTGTAAAGCTTTCGTTGTTCTGTGCATTGCCTGAAGCAGTTATGTTCGCAGTGTTTCTCAAGGCCAAACAGCAAGTTTCCATCGACATTTGCATGTGGATGGGTGGCCTGGGTTGTGGCAGGAGACGTTTCATTTTGTCGTGGGAAGAGGCGGTGCATGTGGGGTGCCGGAATTCCTACCTTCTCTGTTCCTGTGCGCTGTGCAGGCAGTGGTGGATGCCGGACACTGGAGGGGCCAACATCCCGGCTCTGAACGAGCTGCTGTCGGTGTGGAGCATGGGCTTCAGCGACGGCCTCTATGAAGGGGAGTTCGCCTTGGCGAACCATGACAGTAAGGCCGGGGTGCGCATGTGCGCGTGTGTGTGCACGTGTGGGAGAGGGAAGGCACGGGACCCGCAGAGGTGTGAGAGCGGGAGCCTCTGACGTCCACGCTCAGAGAGAGAATGACGTGATTCCCTAAATATTCAGAGTCTGTGGGGAGAACTCGTCAGTGTTTGAAGAGTGCACCGTGAGCCCGTGTGCTGGCCACTCTGGCTTCAGCCAGGCTTTTAAAGTGAAAACACTTTATGTAAGCATTCCCCATGTTAGTCTTACCTGTAAGGGACTTGATATTCTATATATTCTCAAATAGGAAATACCTCAGAGGTTCCTAATTAGTCATCAGATTCTGTTTCTGAAATAACTTTGCCTAACTCGTGTAAGAAGTTCCCTGCAGCTGAGGTTCTGAGGCTGGTTTCTAGAACCACGTCTTGTGCATCATCGTTACTGGTCCCGCAGGGCCCAATGTCGCTTGCCTGGAGTCACTAGCTGCTCTCACTCACGATGGCTCTCCGCTCAGAAACCACGTGTTAATCGCATGTTTTACTGTAACTTAAGTATGACAAGGCAGTGACCTCTCTCTTAATATTAAGAACAGTCTTAAAATAGGTAATGTCTAAAGAATGCGTTTTTGGTAAATGAATAGCTGTGGATTGAAATGCTGTGTTTGTGTCCTATAACTTGGAATGACTTTCCCAGTGTACTACGCGTCAGGCTGCAGTATCGCGAAGTTTCCAGAAGATGGCATAGTGATAACACAGACTTTCAAGGACCAAGGTAAAGGCCCTGGTCATCTGCTTTTTTTTTTTTTATCTCTTTCTCTTTGCCTTCTTTCCCCCTCTCTCTCTCCCCCTCCCCCTCTCCTGTTTTCTTTTAATAATAGTGTTATTGTGTATAATTTACATACTATAGCGTTCATCCTTCTAAAGTATACAGTTGGCTGATTTTTAGCGTGTCCACAGAATTGTGCACCTTTACCAGTCTTCTTCCAGAACTAAGCACCCCAAGAAGCCCCACTAGCAGTTCTGGGCCCCCCTTTTCTTTGTGGTGCTGGGGATTGCCGACCCTATTTTATTATCTTTTATTATCACTGAGTTGCGGGGGCTGGCTGCAAACCTGCGATCCTCCTGCCTCAGCCTCCCACGTCCTGGGATTACAAGCGTGCGCCACCACGCCCGGCCTTCTGGTTCCTTTATAAACGTACTGCAGTGTCATTTGTAGGGTACGTACTTCAGGCGTGGCTTCAGGCAGGGGCTCTGGGGAGCACAAAGAAGGCGGAGACAGATAGTTGCTGATAATTCGAAGACATGTATATAGCGACCACTGCAAAAGAAGTAGAGTGCCTCCAGGAGAGGGGCCAGATACGTACTTGTTTCTATTTATGAATCGCTCTCCTTCTGTGATTGCCAGATTACTATAGAAAAATTTCGACCATGTTGAAGTTTTTAGTTTTATAAAGATGAAATTATAGAGTAGTCTCTAAAGTTTTCTTCAAGGTGCTGTTCACATTCAGTTTTGCTTCAACTGCAGGCAGACATCACCCAAGAGGCCGGGCCAAAACCCCGCCCAGGGCTTAGTGCGCGGAGCACGCCTGGTGAGCGAGGAGGCCAGGGCAGGTGCCGGGAAGTAGGACGGGAGCAGAACCGCAGGCGCCCTTGCTGCGGCCATCACTGCCCGAGCTTGTGTTCTGGACGTGCGACTGCTCTCACCCTGCCCGGGCGGCGAGGCGGTCACATGCCCAAAACCCCACCCAGGGCTTAGTGCACGGAGCGCGCCTGATGAGCAGGGAGGTCAGGGCAGGTGCCGGGAAGTAGGACGGGAGCAGAACCACAGGCGCCCTGACTGCGGCCATTACTGCCCAAGCTTGTGTTCTGGACGCGCGACTGCTCTCACCCCTGCCCGGGCGGCGAGGTGGTCACGTGCCCAAAACCATAGGTGCGAGGTGGATCCATCCCTCAATCAAAACGACAGGTCTGCCACCACAGAGACGGCCATGGTCTAATTCAGAGTTGGGACAGTTTTATTAGTTGAAAATTTGAAACTGTAGGAGCTCAGCGTATCTGTGCGTACTGGACAATGGAACTTGTTTTTGTGTTAGCTGGAAGGGTTGGTTTCTTTCTTCCCCTTCTTTTCTTTCTTGCTTTCTTAGTTCTTTCTTTCTTCAAGGCAGAGTCAGTCAATGAACATACCTGTGTTGGGGTTAGATCTTAACTTTAAGCACAGAGTGAGCATGCCTCCCAGTCCCTTGGCGGAGTTCAGTGTGGGTTGGTGAGTCGTCACTCCAGTACCGGGTCCAAGACAAGGAGCAGAAGCCGTGGTTTCCCGACTGGCTTGCGGCCCCTGGCAGCTCATGTTTTGGGCGGAGGGTTAAAGTAGATTTAAGGATACATACTTTATTTTGGTATTCTGGTACAGTCTGAAAATAATAATCAGTTGCCTTGGCCTTAAATAATCTTTTCAGTACAAAATAGGACTTTGAAAGTCCGAGGTATGCTGGATCAGAAAAGACCACCCTCATTGTCCGAAGCAAAGCACTCATCAAACCGTGGCTCCCAGCGACACTGCAGTGTGCACCCCCGCTTCTCTTTTGCTGCTCTGCCTTTCCCTCCCCCAAAGAGGCTTTCCCGCTCATCTCCATGCAGGGCAGGAGGTGCTGCGTTGTGTAGCTGCAGGCAGTGCAGAGGTTACTGGCTCAGAGGCCCTGGGCTCTACTGAGGTGCGGCGTGCTCTAGCACTAAGGAAAGCGTCTGCTTGGGGGGAGATTCCGGGATTGGCCGGTGGTTCCACTGACGCTCGCTACCCGTGGAGTCTATGTGCACTTTTACTTCTTAGTCATTAAACATTTTTTTTTTTTTTGCGGTACCGGGGATTGAACCCAAGGGCGTTCTACCTCCATGCTACATCCCCGGCCCTATTTTTTATACTTTATTTTGAAACCAGGTCTCACGAAGTTGCGGAGGGCCTCACTAAATAGAGAGAGAGAGAGAGAGACAGACAGACAGACAGAGACAGAGACAGAGAGAGAGAGACAGAGAGAGAGCTGAGGCTGGCCGCGAACCCGGATCCTCCGGTCTCCGCCTCCCAAAGTACTGGGATTACAAGCGTGCACCACCACGCCCGGCTGTCATTAAACATTTTAAATTGTGTCATCTGTTTGGACAAAGGTACAGAGGCTCACTGTTGGAATGTTTATATTTGTGAAAGTAATAAACATTTTAAATCTAAATTAAAAATATTATGTGGACGTACATTTTATTTTTTTTTAATTTTTAAATTTTTTGTGGTACCCAGGATTGAACCCAGGGGCATTCTACCTCCGAGCTATACCCCCAGCCCTATTTTTTTTTATTCTTTATTTTGAAGTAGGGTCTCACTAAGTTGCAGAGGGCCTCACTAAGTAGCCGAGGCTGGCCGTGAACCCGGATCCTCTGGTCTCAGCCTCCCAAGTCCTGGGATTACAAGTGTGCGCCACCATGCCCGGCTGTGGACGTACATTTTAAATACTAGTTGCAGTTTTCCTGATTTTACTAATACAACACAAAACCTCCGGTGTCACTGTGAATCCGTTTCCCTGGACACCTCAGCTTAGCGAGGGCTGCTGGCTGGCTTCCCCTGTGTAGGAGCTCTGAAAACAGGCTTTTGTCATAAGAAGAAGGGGGCGTTTGGTTTTTTCGGATTGAAAGGGAGAGGTGACACCTTTAGGACTGCAATCTGTGTGCCACCGTTTCAAGTGAGATGACAGAGGGTCAGTTTGGAAATGTACACATAAGTCAATTTTGCTAAAACCAAAATTAATGGCGCTTAAGATCCTGCTTTGGTGTCCTGAAAGCTGCACGTTTTGAGTGAACATTAGCTGTTCTCATTCTCTGTCACATAGACTCTCTGCGAGTGGGTTGGCAGCTGGAGTAAGTCATTCCTGACGAGCCCTCGTTGCTCTTTTCCTCGTGTTGTTTCAGGGCTGGAGGTTTTAAAGCAGGAGACAGCAGTCGTTGAAAATGTCCCCATTTTGGGACTTTATCAGATTCCAGCTGAAGGCGGAGGCCGGATTGTGCTGTATGGCGACTCCAATTGCTTGGATGACAGTCACCGACAGAAGGGTAAGGACAAGGCACATGGCTTGGTGATCAGCCACACGAGTCCTTTCTCCCCTTGTCCCTGGCGGTGCTGACAAGATGCCGGAGTCAACAGACCCTGCTCACGTGCGCGAGGGACAGCTTTGATGGCTCGGAGTGTTTGAGAGGTGTCCAAGTGTAGACTGTTTAATAAGCCTGGAGACCTCTCCTCCCTCTGCTCTTACTAGCCCCACACACACAGACACGTGGGCGCCCTGCCTGGGCCGCTGCTCCTGCCGCCCCCGAGACGTGTGGGTCTGAGCTGCGGTGCGCCTTCATCAGCAGGGGGCTTCTGCCGCCATCTTCAGGCTGAAGGGGCAGGGCTGGACCAGCCTCTCTCGGTGCCTCCTCCAGTGTGGGGTCCTGGGCCTGGACGCGGACCTTTCTTCTCTTATGAAGGGGAAACAGCGACGAAAGCGTCCAGTTTTCCTCTGTCTAGACAGCGGCAAAGCCAGGGCTGAGGCCTGGTTTTCTGATTCCTGGAGACCGCTGGGGGGGAGTGGTAAGTTGGGGCCCATGTTGGCAGAGGCGCGGCGCCCCTGGAGAGCAGCCCCCCAGCAGGAGCAGGAGCTGGGAGCGTGCTGCGCCCCTCCGATTTGAAGTTGAGGTTGAGCAAACTCCAGGCATTTGTGTAAATCCTTAGAATATGATTCCTCTTTTTAAGACCTGAAAGTGAGGGTTCAAGTTAGAGTTAAAAGACTTTTATTCCACAGAGATTGTCTTTGAGACCTGAGCTCTCCCGGTAAGAGTGTTTAATATGGTTTAGACGCCTGAGAGGACTGTGCTCCTCACGCTTCTCACGGCAGCGTTCGGGCTCTTTGGGGCTGAGTGCTGCTAAGAGAGAAGGTGCTCGTGGTGGCATCCCGCTCGTGAGTCTCCTGCAGCCCACACTGGTGTGTATGGGCTCGGGACAGGCCTGAGGAGAAGCGGCAGAGAGCCCAGGACCCCGGGGCTGCTACAGTGCAGCCAGGCGGGGCGGAGCCACCGCGAGCCCGGCACCCGCACTTGCAGGCAGGAAGGATTGGCCCTCATGCCCAGGGCCCGCCTCCTCCAGGCCAGCCCCCTCCCTGTGTGGCCCTCGCAGGCGCTGGCAGACACGGAGTCCCCTGCGTTCCCCCCCTGCCCTGTCGCCCACTCTGGCAGCCATGCCTTCCCAGTGGAAGCCTCCTGAGCTCTCGTCACCTCTGAACAAACTCCATTCCATCCTTGTCCACGAGGGACCCAGAGCCAGGTGTGGCGTCGGCAGATGGCCCAGCCGGTGGCAGTGGTGCCCGGCCTGGGGCCCGGGTGCCGGGAGCGAAGCCCACGTCAGCTCACGCTGGGCAGGCGCGCTGATCTGGGCAGGCCAGGACGCCGATGGCACTCAAACTCTGGTCCACCTTTCTTTGGGAGGTAGCTTTTTTTCCTGTAGAATCCTTTCTTTAAGAATGGGTTTCTAAGCAGCGTGCTGTTGACCCCACAGACTGCTTCTGGCTTCTGGACGCGCTCCTGCAGTACACATCATACGGGGTGACGCCTCCCAGCCTCAGCCACTCGGGGAACCGGCAGCGCCCTCCCAGCGGAGCGGGCTTGGCCTCTCCCGAGAGGATGGAAGGTGAGTGGCCCTGTGCCTCAGCGGGGAGGTCGGAGCCCAGGGAACTGGGTGCCACCTTGGGACGCCGTCCTGCCTGCCCACTGCCTTGCTTGGTGGCCGCTGGTGGACAGGCAGGCAGTGACTGATGTGTGGGGGCCCTCCTCCTGGTCACAGGGAGGACAGGCACAGAAGGCCCCCTTGTCCATGTTCACCGTCAGCCTCACAGGTGTGACACTGCCCAGGGGCTCAGGGACAACCGCAGGCATTTCCGAGCACTCCTGGGTCCCAGGCGCCAGGCGGGGTGCTCTGTGAGGATCAGCTCAGTAACGCCTCCCCGTCATCCTGTGAAAGGAGATATTATTGCTTCCAGTTAGAGATGAACAGGAGCTAAGAGCAGTTACGTAACCGCCCACTCATCCGGGAGGAGATGCGTGGAGCCGGTGCTGGAGCTGCGGGGTGCCGGCCGTTCTGCACACGGCAGGGCAGGCCCACACACCCGCACGTCCCAGACACTCTGACCCTTGCAGCACTGCCCGTGGAAATGCAGTATGAGTCACAAGTGTTGTTTACACTCTTCCAGCAGCTACATTAAAAAAATGAAAATCCCAGCTGTGCAGGAGGCTGAGGCAGGAGGATTACAAGTTCAAGGCCGGCCTGGGCAACTTAGCAAGTCGCTGTCTCAGAATAAATAAGTGCTAGGGATGTATCTTGGTGGTAGAGCGCTTGCCTAACATGTGTGAGACCCTGAGTTCAATCCCCAGTACCGCAAACAATAAAATAAGGACTGGGATGTAGCTCAGTGGTAAAGCGCCCTGGGTTTAACCCCTGTAGCAGAGGGGAAAAAAAAGTAAAAAAAGTGAAATTCAGCCAGGTGTGGTACACACCTGTAGTCCCAGTACTTAGGAGGCTGAGACAAGATCATAGGTTTAAGGCAAGTCTCAACAGCTTAGTGAGACCCTGTTTCAAATTTTAAAAATAAAATAGGGCTAGGAATGTAGCTCAGAGGTAGAATGCCTCTGGGTTAAACCTCCAGTAGCGAAAAAAGGAAAGAAAAGTGAAATTTATTCTAGTGATGTACCTTAGCCCAGTATATCAAAAATATTATTTATTTAGACCTGTGACACTCATTCTATTTCAGTTGGTCAATAGCCACACGTAGCTGGTGGCTACAGTATTGGATGGTACAGATCTAAGAAATGTAAAGAACTTTGAAGATGCAGGGGGTTGTTTTTGTTTTTGTGTTGGCCAGAAAATGTACTATGTCAGAGAAGGATTGTTCTGTGACAGGTGTCTCTCGATTAGGTTCTTCAGGTGGCCCTGTGTGTGCAGTTGGTAAGAAAGGCCAACCAGCTAGTGCCTGGCACGCAGTGTGGCCATTTTCAAGGGCACCGTGCTGATTCTCTGCTCGTGTGGTCTGGGGGCAGCACCTCAGGTGTGCTCCCGAGGCACAGGGCGACAGGGTGATGAGGCGCGGTGGGCGGTGACAGGGAGGCACAGGGACACACACACAAAGCCACGCCTCCTCGCTTGTGTTGTAACGTTTAATAGTGAGATTTCCTTTTGTGTCAATTGCCGCTGACTGCAGGGAACCATCTTCATCGCTACTCCAAGGTCCTTGAGGCCCATTTGGGAGACCCGAAGCCCCGGCCTCTGCCGGCCTGTCCACACTTGTCTTGGGCCAAGCCGCAGCCTTTGAACGAGACGGCACCCAGGTCAGTGACCGCCTGCGCCACGTCCTTGTTCCGCAGGGACTGGGACTCATCCCTTTTCTTTTCTTTTTAAATAGGAGAGAATCACTGACATCATTATCGAAAAATCAGATCTTGTAGCTTGTTATTTTCTGGTGATTATTTAAATTAATGAACCCCCATATTGATCTTTCAGAAATGCGCTCTTTGGGGGTACCCAGAGTACATAAAGGAGTACTTTGGGAAGCCTGCGTTGTGTTGCAGTGTCGTTGGAGGGTGCTCTTTGCACGTTGCTCCTGTTGGAGGTGGATTATAAAACACAGATAGGCCTCTCTCCTGCTGCACCCAGGGGTGGGGTCTGCTCCAAGCAGGTTTGGGGTCCGCTGCGCAGCCTGGCCTGGAAGAGTGCAGGTGTGGCAGCCCTGACCTCTGTCCCTTGTCACTGCGCTTCTCTCTGCGATGGTGTCTCCCGGGTGTCGCTCTGCTCTCTCGCTGTCCTCGCAGCCTTTTGGTTCACATCGTTCTCCTCAGTGGCCAGCCTCGAGTTACCACTGAGAAGCTTCTCCTCGAGTTTCTCCTGAGACGCGGGTGGCCCCGTCCTCTCTACGCAGGTGGCCCCCTCTGGCCCTCGCCACCCTGTCCCTGGGGTGCCCTCGGCAGAGGTCTCCCGCCGCTGCCTTATCCTCCCTTCCAGGCTGCCACTGCTTGGACCAGTGATGGACAGGTGTGGTGTGGCCAGGGACAGGTCACCATGCACCCGAGACAGAGGAGGAAGCCTGCAGGAAGGTGTCCAAGTTCTCTGCTTTACTATTCGTCACAAGCAGAAAGCACCAAATACACCACTCACTGACCATGTCTTCATTTAGAATATGCTTATTAATAGGAAACAAGAACATTGTAGAATCGTCGCATTGTCTTCCCAGAGCAGCAGCTTCCTGAACCTTTAATTACTGAGTACGTTCTATTCCAGTTACCATCCCATCATTTCAAACTTATGCTACGTTTCCATTTTTGCATCCTGTTTGTCTATAACCTGCTATTATCGTAGCATTCAAAGCAGACTTTAAATTCTAGACATGGTCAGCAGCTCATACTCAAAGGAGAATCATGTTAGCTCAGTTCCAGAAACCCAGTTATCCCCCCGGGGTTGTTCACGACTCTGAGAAACAGGTAAGACTGGCCTTTGGCTTCTACCTGTCCACATCAAATCACCCATCGAATACCGAGCCTTCAAGGGCGTCGACAACGCACAGCTCGCAGCGTCTGATTTCAGCTGTCACTCTAGTAATTCCTCTCTGCCGTGCTTCGCGTTTATCTCACGTTTCACATCTTGTTGGAAATTATTCTGTCTTCAGAGACCTAGATGAAGATGTATTCTGAATCTCTCAAAGAGGTTCGGGACTAGTGTTAGACAGCTTTGGGCAGCCGTCGGCCGCGCCAAGAGCAGGTTCCCGTGAAGGACGGCTTTCCTGGTTCTTCATGGGTGTCGGGTGTCCCAGCTTAGAGCCACAGTGGGAGCATCAGCCCAAGAGGCGGCCTCCCTCCCTCCCTGCCTCCACCAGTGTGCCAGCCCAGTTGCCAAATAACCGCACTTAGAGCAGGACGTCCCGTTAGAATGGAGCGTGGCAGGAACGCTCTGCCAGTCACACAGCATAAATGCCACGCATTCCGAGAGGCGTCATCAGCGGTGACCATCTGACCGTCATTCCCCCGGCGATCCCTGGGCCGCCTCACCCCAAGCTGCGGGGCTTCTGCCCGCCTTGCACCCGAGCAGAGCGTGGGTGGAGAACGCAGCCATGGGGTGGAGGGCCGCTCCCGCACGCCCCCCGCACGCCCCCACCTGCGCCTCAGAGCAGCGTCCCGCGCCTCCCCATGCACGCGCGGAGCTGTCTGCGCGGCCGCTGGCCTCCAGTGGTAGTCATGCCGTCTGGAACAGGCTTCCCAGACCCAAGGTGAACGAGCCCTGCTCCCACACGAAGTGCCAGGCTTCAGAGCGCACACCGTGCTCGATGGTGTGACAGCTGCTCCTGCCAGCTGAGGGGCACGCTCTCTGCTACCTGGTCACTCACCCACTTGTCACCCTCTTGCCCCGATGGTCTTGTGAGGACATGTTTGGGCCTGGCACAGTGTGCCCAATCCTATGTAGGGCTGTCGCGGTGTCCCCTCTGGCGCATCAAGGTGAGGGCCTCCGTGGGGCCTTGTGGCCGCCCTGTCACTCCCCAGCCTCGGCTCCTCCCGTCACCGTCCTGCAGGGTCTGTCTGGAGTGGCCAGCGTTGAGCTGAAGCAGGCGGTGTGGGCAGTAGTGTAAAGCCAGCAGAGCAGCTCCCCTCAGAATGCTGACTCTGAGGGCGCGGACGCCATGGGAACTGCCCTCTGGGGACCTGGGGGCACTTGCTCTGGCTCTAGTGGCCGGCAAGTAGAGATGCTGGCCTCTCACGTCGCCCTGGGGACCTGGCTGTTTCGTAGATGTTGGCCACGCTTCCTTGGCTGCTACAGTTGCTTATCTTTATTTTCTTGTAATTCATTTCCCTGAAGTAATCTTTGGAAACATCAGAAGTTACTCTCCATCGACTTGGACAAAGTGGTGTTACCCAACTTTCGATCGAATCGCCCTCAAGTGAGACCCTTGTCCCCTGGAGAGAGTGGCGCCTGGGACATTCCTGGAGGTGAGTCCCCGGGGCTTTCTCACTGTCCTCCCCATCCCCCAGGACGCGGCAGGTCCTCCCTGCCCCCGCCCTCCTGGGAGCCATGGCCGTCCTGGCTGTCCTTGCGGTGCAAGTCAGCAAGGCCAGGAGCAGGTCCAGAGGTGAAGGCGCCGGTGCTTCTCTTGGAAGCTCGCCATAGATTTGCACACACTTCAGTCAGTGCCCAGGCGGCACACGTGACATGTTGCACAGCAGCTCGCACACTCTGGAGGTTTGTGAGCAAGCCCGTGTCGTGTGCCCGAGGACGCCTGTCCTCTGCTGGCTTTGCAGTAGCCACTGGCCCGAGGTCTCCTCTGGCTCTGCCGTGGCCTGCCTAGGATGGCGCTTGACGGACTGGGGCCTGCCCCTGAGGGGACCTGTCCTGTCCCCTCCCGAGACAATGCCTGTGGCCTGGGTAGACTTCATGGGACAGTCCTGCTCCCTTAGTACTGCAGCCCAGCATGGGCAGCGCGTCTGTCCTGGAAACCCCTGCAGCCTCCCCAAGGGGCCGTGGCTCCCAAGGGAGTTCTCAGGGCTTCAGGACCTGGCCACAAACTCTGGGGATCAGGAAGGGGCGCGCAGCCCCTGCACCCCAACCCTGGGCTGGGGATCAGGAAGAGGCGCGCAGCCCCTGCACCCCAACCCTGGGCTGCGTGCTGTGCCCTCGGGAGGCTGCGGGCCTTGCCCGTAGGTCACAGGTACACCGACCATGCTAAGCTTAAACCCTCGCATGCTCAGTTGAGAGTCATCGACGTTCTAGCCAGGCGTCCTGCGGTGACCACTCCTGGGGCTTTCCTCCAAGGGGACGTGGCCGCGGTCCTTACCACCTCCCGCCTCGCTTCCTTCCCCCCTCCCTGAATCGAGACTTGCCCATCTTCCACTGTTTTAGGGACACAGAAAGCCCCTATGAGCCCCGCTGTTGCAGGCTGTGTCTGTCTGAGCCGGGAGGAGGGAGCAGAGGCCCCATGGCCCTCCTTAGGCATCTTCTGCCCCGAGGATGAGCGCGCCCTGCACCTCCCTCACCCACTCTCTTCGTGGCCTGGGTCCCTCCAGCTAAGGTTTAAGAGTGCCGGTAGCCCTGCAAGCCCAGCTAATGAGACAGGCTCGCCTTTGGTTTCCGATGAGTCCGGCTTGTAGAAAGGCCGTGCGGGGGCTCTGGCCCTGCTGACCGCACTGTCCTCCTGCAGGGATCATGCCTGGCCGCTACAACCAGGAGGTGGGCCAGACCATCCCCGTGTTCGCCTTCCTGGGAGCCATGGTGGTCCTGGCCTTCTTCGTGGTACAAATCAACAAGGCCAAGAGCAGACCGAAGCGGAGGAAGCCCCGGGTGAAGCGCCCGCAGCTCATGCAGCAGGCCCACCCACCAAAGACCCCGTCGGTGTGACTGTCGGACTGGCTGACCCCGCGAGCCAAAGAGCCTACGAGGATGGCTCTGCCAGGCAGCGGAGCCTTGGCACTTCCCGGAGGCTCCTGTCGGAAGGACCCGGCCTCCAGCTGTGGCTGGGGCAGAGCCTGTTCTCCAGGGCCTCCCTCCTGGCTCAGCCTCCCTCCTGGCTCGGCCTCCAGAGGAGTCCCCCAGCGGCTGAGTGCATGGGAGGCCTGGCGGGTGGAGAGGCTGTCGGGCTTCTGCCCCGAGAGGGAGGCGTCCTTTCTAAACACGCAACGGCCCTGGCCAAGCTCAGACACGCTCGTTGAAGGCTCTTTTCTATATTTATTGGTGGGAGAAGTCACTTTAAAGACTTGTGCTATTTGGAAGCAAAGCTATTTTTTCCGACGGAATGCAGTTTTTTACTCTACGCCGTGAGGAACAGCGCGGATCCCGTGACCTCCTTTTTGATGAGGACAGACTGCGGTTTGAAGGGACCTGCACAGATCTGTGAGACAGACCTTCGCTTTATTTTTATAAGTATCAACTGCCATCATGTTTTGTAATTTGGGGTCTTGATTTCACCATTGTCGGTGAAGAAAATTTTCAATAAATATGCATTACCTGTATGAAGCTGAAAGTGCTATGGAACGGCTCTTCCTCCCGCCCCATTTCTCTCGTTGACAGTTTGGAGTGAGTTTGGAATTAGCCTGTTAATTTTTTTTATTGAGATACCATTCACATACCGTAAACGTTTCCATTTCTGAGTGTACACTTCAGCAGGTTTTACTGTGCTCACTAGATCACAGCCGTCACCACTCACTGTCTCTCTCCAGAACCTTCTCATCACTGCCCAGAGCACCCTCACCCACACCCTCAGCAGCCACTCCGTCCCCGCACCCGGCCCCGCGTCCCTCCGCTCCCTGCCTCGGACTCGCCGTTCAGGGTGGACGCCACTGGAATCACACGTGTGTCCTCTGCGCCTGGCTTCTTTTACTTTATATTACATCTTCAAGGTGTTTTAACATGTGTGTCAGAACTTTGTTTCTTTTATTTATTTATTTATTTATTTATTTATTTATTTTGGTACTGGGAATCAAACCCAGGGGCATTTTGCCTCCGAACCACACCCCCAGCCCTTTTTTTATTTCGAAACAGGGTCTCAGTTGCTGAGGGTCTTGCTAAATTGCTAAGGCTGGCCTGTGATCCTCCTGTCTCAGCCTCCCAAGTAGTAGAATCACTGGTTTGCCAACCCGTCGCAGTTGGAGGGCATTCGGGTCGTCCCGCTCTCTGGCTGTCGTGAGTGGTGCTGCTGTGTGCGCCTGTGTGCAGGTTTTTGTGTGCACACGTATTTTATTACTTTTGGCTGTGTCCCTAGGAATGGAATCGCACAGCTCGATGTTTAAGTTTTTGAGAAATTGCCAAACTGTTTTTCCAGAGCAGCCAAACCATTTTGCATTCCTGCCAGCGAGCAGGAAAGCTCTGGTGTTCACGTCCTTGCCAGCACTTGCTCTTTTCTGGTTTTCTGAAGCCCGTTTCCTCTGCTCACTGCCCTCCGGGACTCACACCACAAGTAGCAGAGGCAGGATTCGAACTTGCATCCGCCACAGTTCCAAAACTGCTGCGGCCTGCATGACGTCCGTGTCTGTCCTCCTCACTCTAAAGGGACGGGACATTGACACCCTGGGAGGAGGCCTGCGTGCCAGGGTCTTGGGACAGTCCTGGGGGGAATGAAGAACGGGGAGCTGGAGAGATTGACCCTGGGCTGGAATCATTCATAGGGACATGGGGGGTCCGCAGAGGCAGCTTTGAGCCCGGCGTACAGACGTGCCGCCCACGAGGAGACCCTAGAGGTACGTGCCCCTTACTGGATGGCTGCAGTGGGATTCCAGGAGTCAACCTTGGAGGAATGTTCTAGAGTTGTGACCCTGGTCCTAGCCTCTGGACTCACTGCCAACACTAGCTCCAGCCTGGTCAGGGCCTTCCGCAGCATCAGTAGATGTCGGCTGTCCCAGGGGTACCTGAAGGCTGCAGCATCTCCTGTCACCTGGACCATCCGTGTGGTCTCTTCTTTGAAGGGGTCTCTGACCCCCAGCGTGGATTCCCATTGTCCTAATGAGCAGCCACGTCTTAAACACCCCCAAATAGAACACCCGGCCAGCCACAGCAGGGATACACTGGGGGTCCACGAGGGGCCTGGTGTCATCCCTCACAGTCTCCCTACTGGGCAAGGCCCTGAGCACGAGGGCCTTTGCCATGTGTGTGGGGTGACGCAGCGGTGACAGCAGGGCTGCGCCCCACCCCAGTCCCGTCCTGTGCACACGCATCAAGTCCAGACCTTTCTCTGACATTCACATATCCACGTCCTGCTTATACAGGGCCGCGTCTCAGGCTTGAGAACTCTGGAAACTTCCCAGGAAGACAGACCCGTGGCAAGCCTGCCCGGCAGCGACAGCCCTGGCGTGGCCCCATGGAGGTGGCAGGCGTCGCGGCCTTGGGTGCTCTAGCCCACGATGTCCACGCGGGGGACAGCAGCCCTGGGTGCCAGGCTGCTGTCGCCCATCCTAGCTGCGTGAGCGCAGAGGGAGGGAGCGGGCCACTTTGCAAGGACCTGTCACCTGACACAGGCTCTGGGCAGGGAAGGGGGAGGGGTGCACTGCTCACCAGCAGTGTGGGGCCCCAAGCCAGAAGGGAGAACAGCCACCGGCCACCACTCCTGCTCACCCACAGGGTGCCTTTGTTCATCCTCCTGGCCTGCCTTGCGCAGCAGAGCCAGGCCTGGGGGCTGGGCCGAGCAAGATGGCCACCCGCCTGCTGCCTGCCGCAGATGGGGCCTGGCAGGGCGCCCCTCCTCAGCTGGGGAAAGGTCGCACCGCCTGTGATGCGGTGGAGGTGGATATCAAAGGCCCTCCGGATTAAGAGGTTTGCCCCTTTGCCTCGAATTTCACAGCCCAGCGGCCAACTTCTAAGTCATGCACATTAATGGGCAGCTAATGAGGGACCCACTGGCAGGGACAGGGAAGTTACCCCTCAGCCCCCAGAGCCAGATTAAGGAGAACAAAACCCCCCAGCCCGCGGTGAAAGCGCTTCATCTTTGTTCTCAGGAGGCCCGGCTTGGGTTGCAGGGTGTGGGAGAGCTGCATGAATCCTGTGTGCCCCCACCCCACTCCCAGCCTGGGCGGCTCCCTGGTCCCCCTTCCCTCAGGGCTGCGTCTAGCACCATCTCCCCAAGGTTAAAGACCTGCTCCAGTGAGGAGGAGTTTAAATCCCCCGTGTGGCAAGAAAGGCCTTTCCTAGCGGGCCTAGTGGGGCACGCCTGTACTCCCAGTACTTGGGAGGCTGAGACAGGAGGATCGCAGGTTGGAGACCAGCCTCAGCAAGTTAGCAAAACTCTCAGCAACCTAGTGAGACCCTGTTTCAAAACAAAAAATTTGCCAGCTGTGGTGGAACACGCTTGTCATCCCAGTACTTGGGAGGCTGAGACAGGAGGATTGCAGGTTCACGGCCAGCCTCAGCTACTTAGTGAGGCCCTCCGCAACTTAGTGAGAGCCTGTTTCAAAATAAAGAATAAAAAATAGGGCTGGGGGTGTAGCTCAGAGATGGAATACCCTTGGGTTCAATTCCCAGTTCCACACATACACACAAAAAATTTAAAAAGGGATGGGGATGTAGCTCAGAGGTAAAATGCCTCTAGGTTCAATCCCCAGTACCAAACAGAAACAGAGAGAGAGAGAGAGAGGCATTTCCCAACTCAGCCCAGACCTCAGGCCACCGTGGGCCTTCCCAGGGGCTGTGGCATGGGGCGTCCCCATGGGAAAACACAGGCAGAGTGGAAGGACACGGCCACAGCCAAGAAACACCAGCAGCCACAGAAGCAAAGAGGCAGGAGGTGGCCTCCAGGACCCCGGGGGGAGCCCGCCCTGACACACCCAGAGTTCTGAAACCATGAGAATAAACTCCTGTTGCTTTAAGCCACCGAGCTGCTGACCCTGTTACAGCAGCTCCAGGAGCCTCATACGGGGAGACAGCAAGTATCTTTTTCTGCAGTCTGTGCAAGCATTCATTCATTCATTCATTCATTCATCAGACACATCCCACCCTGGGCATGGCAGAGGCAGCGCAGGGCAGGGTGGGCTGGACTGGATGGGGTTAGAGGCTCTGGGATTGATGATGTTTTACTTTAAGCAGCAGGTCTCAAAGGGAGGTTCCCCACTACCACCATCACCACCAGCAGCATCAGCAGCTCAGGGAATTCCTTAGACATGCCCTTTCAGACCCCGCCCCAGACCACTGCGGCGGAAAGGCTGGGGACACGGCTGGCAAGCTGTTGGAACAGACCCTCCAGGGGGCTCCCATGCAAAGGGGAGTGTGAGAATGGGAATTATGATGCACACCTAGAATCCCAGAACTTGGGAGGCCTAGACAGGAGGATCACAGATTTGAGGACAGCCTCAGCAATGTAGCGACTCTCAGCAACCTAAGGAGACCCTGTTTCAGAACAAAACAAAACAAATGGCTGTGGGTGTAGCTCAGCAGAAGGCCCCTAGGTTCAATCCCCGGTACCACAAAAAGCAACAAAAACAATGTGAAAGAGGAGAGCCCGTTTCCAGGAACAAACGGGCTCAAATGGAAGATGCAACCTTCCCAGGCGTCCTCCTGAGTCGTCCATCCCCAGTGTTCTGCCACCTCGGTTGAGCACGTCAGGGTCGGTGCAGAGAGATGGCTGCTCAGAGCGGGTTCAGCCGCCCCCAGGAGCCCCTGAGAAATGAGACGGGTAGAAGGAGCTGGTCTGCATTTCGGCGCGGCCTCCAGGTGAATCATGAGCGCAGACAAGTTTGAGCGGCACCGTCACTGCACCCGCAGGGAGGGCAGCGAGAGGGCACAGACGAGGCGCCGGCAGCCCATGGTGCCCTTCTGCAGACAGGGATGGCCGATGAGCCACACACCAACCAGGGGCAGGCCGAGTTCATGGCCACCCAGGCCGGGGCCTCGGGGCGTCTGTGGGCGGGCAGAGGCTCTGAAGGAGCTAACCCCTGGCTGTGCTGCGTGGGATCAGCTGTGGGCCTGCCCCTGACCGCTCCCCCTGAGCTCCCTCCAACCCCAGCCCAGGGAGGGGCAGGGAGAGCTGGGGTGTCTTAATCCCCTTGATCAGGGCCACTGCAGTCTCAGAAGCTACAAGCTCTTGGGGACAGGTGGCCCTGGCTCTTGTCCCTGGCTCCCCAGGCTTTGACCTCTAGGACCTTCTCCAGGAGTCACTCCGCTGGTCCCTGGCAGAGCTAATCTCTTCCTTGCTCCACCCCTCCCAGCCCAAGCCATGCAGCCGGGGCCCCTGGAGGGAGCCTGAGACCGTCCCTGGTCTGGCGCCTTAGCCTTGGGACCTGGTGGTAAGGACCAGGGCTTGGGGCACTGTGGGGGAGAAGCTTGGGAGCTTGGGGGGGGGGCCGGGGGCATGCAGGGGACTGAGGATCGATGGGGAGGAGGATGCTGGAGGTTTGGAAGCAGAGGGGGAAGGAGGAAGGGGTCAGGGTCGCCTTGGGGTTGAGAAGGAAGACAGGAGTGGGCATAAACGAGCTAGAAAGTTCGAGGGGGAGGGCCAGAAGTCACGGGCTGGTGAGTGTGTCATACTGTGGAAAGGGCAAGTTGAGGCCAAGGGAGAGGGCGCTGGGGGCTGGGCTTGGGCCAGCCACTCCCGTACCAGCTCCCCCGGGAGGGGACCCTGCAGCTCAGGAATGAGTCCTTGCATTCAGAAGGAAGGCGGGCGAAGGCTGCCCTACTCTTTGGCCCTCTGCC
The DNA here is from genome assembly GCA_004027185.1 of Glis glis. Lineage (NCBI taxonomy): Eukaryota > Metazoa > Chordata > Mammalia > Rodentia > Gliridae > Glis > Glis glis. The sequence goes on from PVJS01000275.1 coordinate 105,763, forward strand.
GTTCCCAGCCATGGAGGGACAGACCCAAGGAAGCAGAGGCCTTCCAGAAAAGCCCGTCCCTGCTGCCACCACCCCCAGTCTGTCCTCGCTGGGCGCCATCTTCATTCTCCTGAAATCTGCGCTGGGCGCAGGGCTGCTCAACTTCCCCTGGGCCTTCCACAAGGCGGGGGGCGTGGTGCCCGCCTTCCTGGTGGAGCTGGTGAGTCCCTTTGGTGGTGGCTTTGGCTTTCCTGGGTGGGACCCTCAGCGTTGCATCTACGGGGCTGCCTCTCCTGCTAAAGCGGCCTTAGGGATTTTACTTTCTATCTGCTTGGCGAATGAGGGGAGACTGTAATCCCAGGGTAGCCCTGGGCAGAGGACATCCTTTGTGGTGCTGGTGACACGCAGCCTGTGGTGGCAGGCAGAGGCCATGGCCACCCGGGCCAGGAAAGCGGCTGTGAAGCCGGAAGGCGCCTCTGAGTGCCCTGCCCTGCGGGCTGCTCTTCCCTGCCTGCTGTGGGCTCCACGAGGGCATCGGAGGTGCGGCCTCCCTCCCAGCCCCTCGGAGGCAAAGCCACCGAGCAGAGCACGGAGCAGGGAGCACGGAGCACGGCTCAGCCTTTCTTCAGCTGCTTCCGGCGAGTTTTTTGACAGATGCTCCCTCAGCCATGCTCGTGACAGCCAGCTGACACGGCTGAGCCCTGCCTGTGGGCCAGGGGCCCTCCATGTCCTTCTGGAAGCTGCGAATCCCACTCTATGTTTAGGGTCAGATGAATAAGACAGTGCAGGCCCTGGGGGAGCAGGAAGCGCCCTACTGATGGGAAGTCAGACGACATGCGCTGGTCGAGGGAGTCCCAGATGGTCAGGAGACACAGGGAGGTCCATGGAGGCCTGTTTAAGGCGGTGACGCGTGAGCTGAGCCCAGTGCATGCATGGGAAAGTCTCCAGGTGGGGGGGGGGGAGCACGGCGTCCCTGCGTTTGCACGGTGCTTGGTGAAGCAAAAAAAAAAAAAAGACCACTGCCTTCAGCAGACTTGTGGGGAGGACCCCAAAGGTGGGCAAGTAGAAACTCCCCGTGAGGGGAGAGGGTCACCCCCAGACAGGTCCTTTTGCCTCCAGGGCTGCCCAGGAGACGGGGTGGGCCGGCAGGCAAGGTCCCTGTGAATGAGGTGGGACGGGGAGGAGCTTCCCTCCGCCCGTGTCCCGTGTCCGCCCTCCACGCGGCACAGGGAGGGTTTGAATGCGGCGATGGAGCCCACACGCTCTCTTGGGTGTCGCAGAGGCCGGGCCTGGTGCAGCTTGCCAGGGCTCCTGGCTGTCTTGCTGTCACTGAGAGGTCACAGCGAGGGCTCCTCTCGCCCCTTCCCTTCCTTTAGTCACTGCACCTGCTGTGTGCCAGGTGCTTCTCTGGGGTTAGAGGGTCAACACAAAGACGCGCAGTCTGGTCTTCATGGAGCGTAGAGTCCAGGGGCGGGAGAGATGCTGGACGACCCGCAGTGTGGTCTCTGTCCGGTGTCTGTCTCCTGCAGCTGCCATGGCCAAATTGCCACAAAACAGGGTGTTCAACACCACAGGACTTCATCTCCCCACAGTGTGGGAGACCCAAAGTCTGAACTGAAGGTGTCGGCAGGGCCTTCTACCTCCAAAGGCTCCTGCAGCCCCCGGGGGGCCACGCCGCTTCTGTCTCTGCCTCCGGCCCTCCCTGGGGCGGCCTCTGCTTTCTCGTGAGGAGGCTGGTCACTGAATTTGGGGCCACCTGGCTGATCCAGGTGCCCTCATCGGAAGCACTTGACGACACGACCGATTCCACGAACATCCATCCCATGGCCTTTGCATTCTCAACAGCTGCAAAACCGTTTCTAACACGCCGCAGTCACTGGGGTCACCCAGGATGCCACCCCCCCCCCGTGCCCAATGAAGTGTCACTCAGCAGTAGCAGCGATGAGCTGTGCACATAATAGGAAGGCTCTCGGCAACACTGCCGAGTGGAGGCAGCCAGATGCAAAGTCTGCAAGAGTGGGGAAATAAGGATCAGTGGCCGGGCGTACTTGGGAGGCTGAGACAGGAGGCTCCAATTTGAGGCCAGCCTCAGCAACTTAGTGAGGCTCTCAGCAACTGAGCGAGACCCTGTTTCCAGATAAAAAATAAAATCAGTCTGGGGGTATAGCTCAGAAGTAGAATGCCCCTGGGTTCAATCCCTAGCACCATACACACACACACACACACACACACACACACACACACACACACACACCCAGGTCCACAGACACAGAGCCCAGGAGGCCGGCTGTTCCACCTGCTCTGCTGCGTGGATTTCGGGGTGGGGAGGGGCCCTGGCACGTCTGGGGGAGGCCCCCAGGCTGTCAACAGCCCTGGCCTCTGGAGCGCTGCGCACTGGGGCTGCTGGCAGGGCGGGGCTGTCTGCGCATGTCCGTGGCCTTGCTCCGCAGGTCTCCTTGGTCTTCCTGATCAGCGGGCTGGTCATCCTGGGCTACGCGGCCTCTGTCAGCAGCCAGGACACCTACCAGGGCGTGGTCCGCGGGCTGTGCGGCCCGGCTGTCGGCAGGCTGTGCGAGGCCTGCTTCATTGTCAACCTGCTCATGATCTCCGTGGCCTTCCTCAGGGTGATCGGAGACCAGCTAGAGAAACGTAAGTACCTTCGCTGGAGTCCAGGTGGCCGGGGCGCGGAGCACATGATGACCCCTGGCCCCCCCGTTGATGAGCGGGCACAAGGCACTGAGTGGGGGGACCCTGGAGTAGGGACAGCAGAGGCAAGACCACACCCGAGTTCCCAAAATGGTGGGGAAGGAGACTCAGTGACCGCCAGCGAGAAACAGTCACGGAGTGAACGAGACAGACTGCAATTACAGCTGGGGTGTCTAGTAAAGGTAGTTAGGTGCGGCAGCCACGCCTGTGATCCCAGACCCTGGGAGGCTGAGACAGGAGGATCACAGGTTCGAGGCAGGCCTTGGCAACTTAGCAATGCCCTCAGCAACTTAGTGAGACTGAGACCCTGTTTCAAAATAAAAAATAAAATAGGGCACGGGTAGCTCAGGGGTAGAATACCCCTGGTACTAATCCTCAGTACCATGCTAAATAAATAAATAAAATAATAGAATAGAATAAAATTTAAAAAAACACAGTTAGGGTGTAGCTCAGAGGTAGAATGCCCCTGGGTTCAATCTCCAGTAACACACACACACACACACACACACACACACACACACACACACACACCACTTCACAGCTGGGGAAATAGAGCCAACTGCAAAGAAACAAATAAAAAAAAACCCTGCTGAGAGATACCCAGTAGCACCTTTTATTTGGGGATAGCTATGACTCAGTCTACTTGCAGCCTTGGCCTGTAGTGTCCTAAGACTTTTCCTCTAAGTACTGCTTTGGCAGCATCTTACCAGTTTGATATGTTCTTTTTTCATTTTCATGCTATTCAAAATATTTGCCAGTTTTTGTGGTTGTTTCTCTTTTGATATTACAGAATGTTTGAATTGTGTTAATGTCTATTTGTTTGGGAGGTGTTTTTTTTTTTTTTACAGTACTGAAGATCGAACCCAGGGGCATTCTACCTCTGAGCTACACCCCAGCCCTATTTTTTATTCTTTATTTTGAAACAGGGTCTCACTAAGTTGCGGAGGGCCTCACTAAGCAGCTGAGGCAGGCCACGAACCCGGATCCTCCGGTCTCAGCCTCCCAAGTGCTGGGATTCCAGGTGTGTGCCACCACACCGGCTGCTCACGTGTTTCTGGTTAGATATTTAGGTATGTGTCTTTTTATTTGGCAAACCCAAGCTTCCAGGAAGGGAGTGCTAAACAGAAGTTGGGGTGCTTGGAGGGAGTCATTGCATGAGTTGAATACAAATGACCACCATCGCTGATGCTAAGGACCTCGAGGAATGTGCTAGAAGTTGCAGGGTTAGGCAGGAGCTGACGTAGCCCTGACACCAGAGCTGGAGTTTCCTGGCTGATGGATAAGAAGCGCTTGCACCCCCTCCCATGCCGCGTGGGTGTCTAAAACCCGCCTGACATCTCCCTCTGCCCTTGGGTATCTGGTCCTCTCGCACCTCTGGCTTAGAACATCTGGTCTGGAGGCCTCTGTGCAGCCTCCCAGCTGTGTGACTTTCCCCTTGCGACATTTCAGTAGACAGGAGCTACTCACGAGCCATTTCTTTCTTTGCTCACTGTCTCTATAGAGTGTTTGATGAACACAAGGAAGGGTTTACTTACCACGGTGTGGGCAACCCCAGCTTCCCAGCCTCTGCCCTCCAGCCTCCCCTCCAGCCTCCCCAGCCATGGGTCCTGTCTCGAGTCACCTGCCTCTCCCTATGTCCTTGCCTCTTATCAACCCCACACTGTCCATCCTATTGGGACAGAATCAAACGGTCCCCAATTCTTTGTTCCTTCCACGGAGAGGTTGCTAAGGTTCATGTCGCCTGTCCTGGGACCAGGTAGGCTCTGGGACAGCTGGTTCCCGCAGAACTTGGTGGACGGGCCCCTGCCAGTTCCGGGCCTGAATTTTAGGGGGACAGGCAACTTCTGCCTTGGCCTTGAGGTACCCCCAGCTACCATGGACTGGCTGACTGGAGAGACCCCCAAGACTACAGGAAGGGCCCAGGCGTTCCCAGGGAGCCCCAGCAGAGGGTAGAACTATTGAGGATCCTCCCAAGGGGCACCCCATCACCAGGCAGATGTCCCTAAGAGACCCAGCTCCCAGTGAGGCAGGACTGGCTGCCCTGGCTCTGCCCTAATTCTTCCCTTCTGATTCTTAACATTGATTAATGTGGTCCTCCCTCCCTCCCTCCCTTCCTCCCTCCCTTCCTTCCTTCCTTCCTTCCTTCCTTCCTTCCTTCCTTCCGTCCGTATTGGGGATTGACCCAGGGGCATTCTACCTTTGAGCTACACCCCCAGCCCAATTTTATTTTTATTTTGCAACAGGGTCTCCCTAAGTTGATGAGTCTCACTACTTGCTGAGGCTATCCTTGAACCTGCGATCCTCCTGTCTCAGCCTCCCAAGTACTGGGATTACAGGCATGCACCACTATGCCTAGCTTAATGTGGTGTTTCTGAGCCACCAAGTTGTGGGATAGTTTATCACGCTTGCTCTTCCCTGGCCTCAGGGCCAGCCCCAGTTTGACCCCTGACAGCCCATACGCTGCTCCTGTCTCCCCAGTATGTGACTCCCTCCTGCCCGGCCGTGCGCAGCCCTGGTTCGCCGCCCAGAGCTTTACCTTGCCCTTGCTCTGCGCGCTGGTCATCCTGCCCCTGTCCGTGCCGCGGGAGATCGCCTTCCAGAAATACACGAGGTATGGGGCGGGGGCTGCAGAACTTCCAGGCTGGGCCAGGAGGGATGGGGAGGGGGAAGGGGGAGCTGCCAGGGTGGGCCTTCCCATTCGGAGAGGGGGAATAACAAAGAATTATGCAAGTAATACAAACCCATGGCAGCAAACAAAAATGAGAAAAAAAATACGTGTAACATCACATTTTGTTTTTTAACTATTATAGACCTTTCATGCACATGGGGCCAGAGAGAGAGAGAGAGAGAGAGAGATGCACGTGCTTTTTCTCTTGATTTTTCTGCTCTGATGCTTTCTGTACACTACTGGAAAGATAAAGCCTGGTGACAGTCCCCATCTGAGTCTGTCGACGCCTTTCCCCTCCTGTCCACAAATAGCCCTTTCACTGCGAAGCTGCAGGCCGCAAAGCCCAGCCCCTCTGCGTCACCGGCCCTGCGAGGCTTTGGTGTCGTATCAGCCGGGCCAAGGGGCTCCTTCCCCTCTCCACATGGCCAAGCCCAGTGGTGTCCTGACTCGGTGCCAAACCAAAGCGGCTCTGGCTCTTGGTGTGAGGGCAGAGTCACTGCGGGGCGTCGGGAGCTCACACACCCGGCCTCTGGGCCTGAGCAGCCCACCCTGCTGCCCTCGTACACATGAGGGTCGGACAGAGTGCAGGTGGGGAACCCGGGGCACCACTGGCCAGACGCCCCTGCGCCCGCCCTGCGAGTTGGCTGTGTGTGTCGCCCAGGCTCCTGACGCTCTGCCCGTCTGTGTGTCAGCATCCTAGGCACCCTGGCCGCCTGCTACCTGGCGCTGGTCATCACGGTGCAGTACTACCTCTGGCCCCAGGGCCTCGGGCACAGCGAGCCCCGTCCCTCATTGAGGTGAGTCCCTGGGGCTGGCTTCTCGTGGCCTATGGAGGGAGGCTGTAAGGGGAGCCTGGAGAGGGACTGGAAGGGGTGCCTGCAGGAGGAGCCTGGAGGAGGAGTCTGGAGGAGGACCATGGAGGAGGAGCCTGGAGTAGGAGCCTGGAGGAGGACCATGGAGGAGGAGCCTGGAGTAGGAGCCTGGAGGAGGACCATGGAGGAGGAGCCTGGAGTAGGAGCCTGGAGGAGGACCATGGAGGAGGAGCCTGGAGTAGGAGCCTGGAGGAGGATCATGGAGGAGGATCATGGAGGAGAACCATAGAGGAGGAGTCTGGAGGAGGATCATGGAGGAGGATCATGGAGGAGGAGCCTGGAGGAGGATCATGGAGGAGGATCATGGAGGAGGATCATGGAGGAGGTGCTTGGGGGAGGACCCTGGAGGAGGAGCCTGGAGGAGGACCATGGGGGAGGAGCCTGAAGGAGGAGCCTGGAGGAGGATCATGGAGGAGGATCATGGAGGAGGAGGAGCTTAGAGGAGGATCATGGAGGAGGAGCCTGGAGGAGGACCATAGAGGAGGAGCCTGGAGGAGGACCATGGAGGAGGAACCTGGAGGAGGAGCATGGAAGAAGAGGAGCCTGGAGGAGGAGGACTCTGGAGGAGTACCATGGAAGAGGAACCTGGAGGAGGAGCATGGGGAAGGATCCTGGAGGAGGAGCATGGAAGAGGAACCTGGAGGAGGATCATGGAGGAGGAGCCTTGAGGAGGAGCCTGGAGGAGGACCATGGAGTAGGAGCTTGGAAGAAGACCATGGAGGAGGACCATGGAGGAGGAGCCTGGAGAGGGACCTGGACAGGTAGCCTGGAGCCGGACCCTGGAGGAGGGCTCTGGACAAGGGCCCGTCCAGGCACACTGCAGAGCTAAGGCTGAGGGAAGCCCCTTTCCTCCTTCAGGAAGGACACAGCCATCGCCCGGGATGCCGAGCTCAGGCCCAGGGCCACACAGGCACAAGGCCATACCGGGCTGGTGCTCCTAGACCAAGGCGAACACATCTCCACACGTGCAGGCCACAGAACCCTGCAGCCCGGTGCCCGGGCAGAGGTTGGGCCAGGAGGCTGAGCTGGCCGGGCCGGTGTGAGCCAGGGCAGAATGGGGCACGGCATAGGGACACGGAGCCGTGATAGGACTTTGGTTTTGCTCTGGGTGAGCTGGGACACACCATGGCGCTCTGAGCACAGCGGGGGCGTGACATGGTTTTCTCCTAAAGGGCTCACCTCACCTCGCCTGTGAGTTTTGGGGTAGAAGCAGGGAAACCAGGCAGGAGGTCCCGCCTAGGTCCAGTGCCGAGGACGGAGGAGCCTTCAGAGGAGGTGGCCAGATACCAGTGCGCTGCCCCCCAGCAAGGCCGGCTCATGGCCTGTGAGCTGTGCACGTGACCCACGCTCAGTCGAACGCTCTGCTCTCCGGACGCTCTTAATCATGGGTCAGCACATTCATTCTGCACCAGGCCCTGCAGCTCATGTGGCCCGTCATGACCGAGGGGTTGGAGGTGGACAGGGAGAGAGGAAGGTGCGGAGGGGCCCCCGAGCTCCTGGCTCAAGCGGCCAGGAGTGGGGAGCAGCCATTTCCTGCATGGTGAAGCCGAGGGGCAGGCGAGGGAGGTGGGCAGGTTGGAGACAAGCGTCAAGATGTGTCACAGGTGTGAGTAGCTGGCGGGTCTGTGTGCCTGCCGTTCGGGGCCGAGGTCCGCTGGGCAGCGCGGCATGGTTGACGTGGGTGTGGAGGAGGCATTTAAGGCCTTGACCCTGAGGCCTGTGCTATCACGTGTGGTGCTCTGGCACGGGGCAAGACCCAGACAGGTGAGTCAGGAGGACGCATGGGTGTCCAGGGGCTGCTGAAACAAGCCACCGCATGCTTGGCTTAACACAGCACGAATGTGTCTGGGTTCCAGAGGTCGGACGCCAACACGAGCCTCACGGGGCTGATGTCAGGTTGGACAGGGCGGCCTCTTCGTAGAGGCTCCAGGAGAGGTCGCCTCTGCCGGCCTCTAGCAGCTGCCAGCACGCCTTGGCTTGTGGCCCCTTCCTCCATTGTCACGGCTCCCTCCCACCGCAGCCAGGCAGGGTTCCCTGGTGCCAAGGACTCCTGTGATATGTTGGGCTCACCTGGATGACCCAGGAGACGTTCCCCATCTCAGAGTCCTTAACCACATTTGCCAAGTTCCTTTTGTCCTGTAAGGACACACTTGCAGGACCCTGCGATTATGACTTTAGCCTCTTTGGGGGCTGTTATTCTGCCACTGGCCCTGCAGGGGGCGCTGTTCACAGCCCATTCTGCGGTGTGTCCCTCGTAGGTGCCAGAGGCGGGCCCCAGAGGGGCTTGTCAAGGGAAGCCGAGGATCCCCGAGAGGGCTAATCTGAAGGTTCCGTCTGTGCACACCTCTGTCCCCTCAGGGGCTTGGACGGGGTCAAACCATCCTTGCACTTTCAATGATGCGTTGGGCAGAGGCTGCCTGTGTCCCCAGCGCCCGACGACACTGGCTACAGGCAGCCTCAGGAGGGAGGGCGGGAGATGCTTCAACTGCTAGCTTGCCCCCATCCCGGCCACCTGGAGAATGTCGCGTTACCAGATGTCAGCAAAGACACGTTTGGCAAGCGCGGCATTTACCAAGCATCCTCTCACGTCCCCCAAAGCCAGCTGGTGGACAGTCATTAAAAACACATCGTGTCGCCGCGCTCAGTTACGTTTCCCTGGTATCCTTTAAGATCATCCTTGCCAGCTGAAGTGCTCTTGCGTTTAACTCTTCCTTAACAAACACCCCTCTCGTCTGTTTGCAGCCCTTCCTCCTGGACCTCCGTCTTTAGCGTCTTCCCCACCATCTGCTTCGGGTTCCAGGTGAGTTGAGAAGGTGGCGTTTCAGAGGTTTCCTGAGGAGAGCGTGGCTTCCTGTCAGATGTGACAGTCTCTCAGCCACACACCTGTCTTCCAGAGTGGGCTGGATCTGAGCTCCTGGGGCGCGTGTCGCCAGCAGCAGCAGCAGCGCCGTGTTTGTTGGGTTTGGAGCAGAGCACGGGGACCTGGAACTTGTCTTCTTCCCTACAGAAAGCTCACAGGACTGTCACCGTGCTCACAGGCCTGGAGCTGCCCTCTGAGGCCTGCAGAACACCTGGACACCTGCAGGTGGATTCTGCCCCAAGGGCCTGGCAAGGAGAGATCAGGCCGGGAGGTGTGCAGGTGGCCAAGTGGCGGGGTCAGGGTAGATAGAATATTGAGGAGAAATATCATGGGAATGAGGACAGGGCCGAGCAGAAGAGGGTTCGGGGGTGCCTGCTGAAGGAGAGGGCGGCACAGGAGCCCGCAGGCAGGCCAGGGCCTCTGCAGGGTAGAGGGCTGGGAGGGCGGTGCTGGAGGCGGGAGGGCTCCGCCTGCCCTGGGGAGCTTGGGCATCCCCGCTCTCCTAGCAGGTGGCAGCTGGCACCGCCGTTCAGGCTTTACTTTAGGAAGGATTTGCCTTCATCCCTAAAAACAACCGCCCACCCACCACCGCCAACCACGAAACCATGCCCAAGTAAAACCCAGTTCCTGGGAATTCACAACAGATCTCAGCCTCACAGGCTTTGAGTTTTCCCTCCCTGATCCGCCAACTAGCTCCTGTTTCTACTCTCCATTTTGCATTTTCTTGGAGAACCAGTTTTGAAAAAAACAAAAAACCCGGCACCATTTCCATGTCTCTTCCCTGTAAACGCCTCGGTGTTGCATCTGGGGCTCAGCAAGCAGCTCGCACGGGCGCCTCAGATTTTGTCTTGCACACCCGGTAGTTTGAAAGATGCAGGGCGCTGATTTCGCTGCGGGCTGTCGTCTGGATCCCGCGTAGCTGCCCGCTCCCGGCCCCAGCCTCACCTTGGCCCATCTCCCCCATCGGCTCCCCCACCAGTTCTCCTAGCAACCAGGCTCTGGTTTCCAGGGACACGGGATGTGGTGATGAGAGTGTGGGGCGGGGCTCGGGCCCTGGTGGCGGCAGCTCCGGCTTGGAGAGTGGGGTCTGGGGGAGGGGTGCAGAGCCAGCAAGGGCGGTGGGGGATAGGGCTGGGCCGGCCACAAGCCAGGGCAGGAAGTCCACAAACACATCTAGCAGTGGGGCACCCCCCAGCCCATACAGAGTCAGTGTGGGGACTAGAGGGGCAGAGGGATTGCAGGGTCACCCCAGTCACTGTGGCCGCGCTGGGACTTCTGGGTTTTGTTTGTACAAGTCTTTATTGAGATACAATTCACCTCCATCGCTAGTAACTAAACCAGGGAAGCTGCCCGGATCCTGCTGGCTGGATTTGGCCGCCCCGCCCACTTAAGAAACAGCAGGAAAAGGGAAAATGAATTGAATGCATTTTGGTCAAACTGAGAGAAACATCTAGATTGTTTCCCCGCGGGTTCTACAGAAGGTGTTACGATTTGCAGAAACAAAAGTCAGGAGAGGCAGCTATGCAGACTCAGCCAGCCGCGCCGGCCAGAGAACATGGCGTGGTTCGGTTTCTTGGTGCCCACGGGGGCCGGGGAATCGTTTTCTTACTTTCCATTCTCAGCATGAAGAAGTTCGGGAGCCAAAACAATTTGGAGCTTTTAATTTCAAAGCAGTTGCCAGGCGTGGTGGCGCACGCTTGTAATCCCAGTACTTGGGAGGCTGAGACTGGAGGATCCGGGTTCGCGGCCAGCCTCAACTACTTAATGAGGTCCTCCGCAACTTAGTGAGACCCTGTTTCAAAATAAAGAATAAAAAATAGGGCTGGGGGTGTAGCCCAGAGGTAGTATGCCCCTGGGTTCAATCCCAAGTACCTCAAAAAAAAAAAAGCGGTTCTGTTGCACTACCATGCAACCCGCCCTTCTGAGGTGTATAATTCGGTGCTTATTACTATAGTCACAGAATCGTGCAGCCGCGGCCACCACCAATTTCAGAACATGTCCATCAGCCCCAAAAGAGTCCCCATCCGCATCAGCCGTTGCTCCACGTCCCCCTCTGGTTACCTCTGAGCCACCGTCTCTGGATTTCCCTATAATGGGCATTTCATACCCACGGGATCATATAACATGTGGCCCTTGGCGTCTGACTCTGTCCCTCAGACTCACGTTTTCACGTTCATCCAACTGGCTTGTGTCAGCGCTCCATTCCTTTTCATGGCTGAGTGGTATTCCCGCCTACAGGTAGCCATAGTCTGCGTATCCGTGCCTCAGCTGTGGACCCGAGGGTCCTTCTTGCTTTTTGGCTAATGTGTCCTCTGCCTCTGCTCTGCCTGCATCCCCGAGGAGGTGGTCAAGCCGCAAAAACCAGCCAGTTCCCAGATGCTGCAGGACAGCACAGCCCGCCCTGGGGCTGGGCTCCATCCCTTCTCAGATGGATAGAAGCCCCATGCAGGAGCACGGGAAGGCGCCTTCCTGTCATGCGACTGGCACCCTTGAGCATCCCTCCCCTGCACTGGGCTCCTCTGTGCCTCTGTACACAGCGCGGGATCCCCAAAGCCAGAGGCAGCAAAGCCTGGGGCGGGGGGGGGGACCTGGCATCTGGTCGGGAAGGAGCATCCTGGGGTCATTGCTGTGGCGGTGTGGCCCCAGGTCCCCTGGGCTGTCCTGGGGGCCTGCCGCAGCATGGAGGTGTGGCTCGGCTTGCCTGCAGCCCCAACTCCTGGAGGTCAGGGAAGCCCCAGGGCAGAGGGCAGAGGGCAGAGGGCAGAGGGCAGAGGACAGAGGCGCCCATCCCAGTGCAGGCGGCCCTGCTCACCCCAGCAGGACAGGAAGGGCGAGGCCAGTGCGCCCCAGCCTTGCCGACACGGCGCCCGCCGCATGCTTCGTAGGACGGCGGGGGAACCTGGGTGAGTGGACGGAGGCCGGAGACCTGGGGCTGTTCAGCCCTGGAGAGTTCTCGGCCTGCGCTGAGCCCTGAGCGGGCCGCACGTGGTGCGATCGAGTAGCATCCCGTGCTGAACGAGCAAATCCTGACGAGCTCCACTGGGGCTCGGCCCTCGGGGAAATTGGCTGCACTGGGGATGAGCAGGGGCTGGCGGGACTGGGTGAGAAACCAGCCAGGGAGGCCATGGCGGCGCAGGACCCAGGCTGCCCGCGCTCCGTGGGTGACTGGGAGGGAGGCGGCTGCAGCTCCTCGGGTTTCGTATCACAGGAGGGTGGGGCCCTGACCCGGGGATCCCGGAGAACCCGGAACACGAGGGCACATCCATCCGGCTGCCCCTTGGGGGCCGGTCACTGTTCCACCCAGTGTCAGCGTCACAGCTGCCCCGAGTCGTTGGTGTTGACGCGTTTATCTGTAGAATTTCTAGCCTGATAGAGCATATCGCGTCCGCCGTCCATCAGCCGCGAGTCTGTGCTCCCGGTGCCATCTCAGCCCCGGGAGGCCCTGTCCACCCCACCCGAGCCACCGTTCTGCCCTCTGTCCCCGCAGAGCTGGGGACCCAACAGCGGGGGACACCTGGCCATGTCTGGAGACGTTTAGGGTTGTCACAAATGGGGGCCTCTGGTGGGTCGAGGCCAGAGATGTGCATGACATCCTCCAACGCGCAGGGCAGCCCCCACCCCCGGACATTATCCCCATCTCAACTTCAGAACATGTCCATCGGCTCCAAAAGAGTCGCCGTCCCCGTCAGCCGTTGCTCCTCACCCCCTCCTGCAGCCTCTCGCTGCCTCTGAGCACGTTTCTGCTGATGGCACCTGGGAACTGGCTGGTGCCTGCAGGCTCGCCAGCTCCTCGGGGACGGAGGCAGAGCGGAGGCAGGGGATGCACTAGTCAAAAAGCAGGGCCATAGCTGAGGCACTGATATGCAGACTCTGGCTATCTGTAGACTGGAATATTAGTTGGCCATAAAAAAGAATAGAGCACTGACACAAGCCACATGAATGAGCGTGAAAATGTGAGGCTGAGAGACAGAAGTGAGACACCAAGGGCCACATAGTATAGGATCCCGTGTGTATGAAATGCCCGTTATAGGGAAATCCAGGGTCAGTGGCACCGAGGCCAAGGAAGTCTGCTGTAGACAGGTTTGTCTGTGACTGGAACCCCACGTGCGTGGGACGTCCTCTCCTTCCTGCCTTCTTTCATCTAGCATCATGTTGCATCTGTGACATTCCTCCCTGTTGAGGTATAGAGTTAGGTTCGATCTTTTTCAGAGCCATGTAATATTCCGGGTGTGAATATCCTGTGATTTACTTATGCCTTCTGTTGCTGCGGGAGGGACAGGGTGCTCCCCACCTTTGGGACCAGCACTTTCCCAGTCGCTCCAGGTGGTTCGCATGCCCTGTTGGCCTGAGTCTTTCTGAGCCACGCTTCTGTCCTGCAGTGTCACGAAGCTGCTGTCTCCATCTACTGCAGCATGCGTAACCAGAGCCTCGCCCACTGGACCCTGGTCTCTGTGCTGTCCTTGCTGGCCTGCTGTCTGGTCTACTCGCTGACCGGTAAGGCCCTGTGGGGTGCCTGGAGGTGGGGAGGGGGCCGCAGAAGAAAGGGGAGCAATGGTGAGTGTGTCCAGAGAGTCTGTGCGGGCTGGGCTCACTCTATCCTCAGCACCCATAGGAAAGGCCCGTTCTGTAGATGCATGAGCTGAGTTCAGAGGCGCCCGTGGCTCGTGCGAGGTCTCACAGCTAGACATGTGAAGCTGAGAGCCGGTCTCCAACCCCCACCCGTGTACCGCCCCCGCTGCTGTTCCAAACAGCAGGCGTGGTGTCGTTAAGTGTCACCTCTGGAGAAAGGTTCACAGGGCCCTGTCACGCAGGCGCTGGAGTCGGGTGCCCGTGAGGCTATGGGCCTCCTAGTGAAGAAACTGTGGCTGTGATGTGCGGGGGTTCCCAGTGCATCGGTGGCCATGACCCAGGTCTCAGTGCCGGCTGACTTCTGGCTGGCTGCTTTCCAGCCCAGTGACCCTTTTTTTTCTTCTTCTCTTTTTTGAGGTACTGAGGGTTGGACTCAGGGGTATGCTTCCACTGAGCTACACCCCCAGACCTTTTTATTTTTATTTTGAGACAGGGTCACACTCAGTTGCCCAGGCTAACCTTGAACGTGTGATCCTCCTGCCTCAGCCTCCTGAGTTGCTGGGATTAGAGGTGTGTACCACCACACCCAGCCTGGTAACATTTTATTATTTTTAATCCACCTATTGGCAACTCCAATTTATGAAGGCTTTGGGCTGCAGCAAATCTGTTGGTCAGCCTTGCACTCCTGAGGTTACCCAAGAAACTTGCTGGGAACCTTGTCCCTAGCAGGGGAAGGCGGGTCAGTCTGTAGCCCCTGGTCAGAGGGCCGTGCCTGTGCGAGGGTCCCCTCCAGACAGCCCCAGGTCAATAGATGCACAGGACCTCTCAGAAAGGCCTGGAAAGAAGCTGAGAAGGCCAAGCTTTTGTCCTGAGGAGGTGCCACCGGACAGTGCAGAGGACCTGGGTGACAGGGAGGCATGGTGTTGGGGTGGGGGACTGGCTCTCGGGTCTAAGGACTACTGTCTCAGTCAGCATCCTCAGTGCTGTGGCCCACAAGACCTGGCCACACAACTTAGAGGAAGGAAGATTTATTTGCTCACACTTCTGGAGATTTCAGGGGTTCAGTCCATGCCAGGCCAGGTCTGCAGAGCTCAGGGCATAGTGCTGGGAGGCAGAGAGAGAGAGAGGCTCTGCTCTCACATCATGGAGGCCAGAAGCAAGAGAGCCAGCAAGCAAGGGGATTCAAAAACAAAAACACAGCCCCAGGGATCCACCTTCTCCAGCCATACCCCACCTGCCTAGGTGACCACCCAATAAATCCATTACAATGGATTTATCCACTGATGAGATTACAACCCTCATGACTTAATTCTATCAGCTCTGAAGATTAATACATGAGCTCTCCTGAAGATTAACACACAACATTCTATATCTTAGCAAAACAACTGGCATGGCTAGTTGCGTGATTCCGGGGGTCACTGACACTCCTGGTGTAGGTTTTCCCCATCTGGAAAGTGGGTGTGCTGCCAGGGCCTCTCCTGAGGTGCTGTTGGAGTAAGAGGCCAGAAGGGGATGTGTTGCAGTTTTGCAAAGCTCTGTGTGCTTCCAGCCGGGGTCCACGCTAAACACTCCCCTGGCTCCAGCTCTGTAAGCTGGAAAGCTCCGAAAGGCTGTGTGGCAGGTTTGTGTGAGCCTGGGGGAGCACGTGGGGCAGTTGCGTGCAGGCATGGAACCCTAATGCAACCTCCCATCCGCTCCAAAGCAAAACCTCAGGGCTCCGTGAGCACGCTGAGGGAGCAGTGATATTTTCCAACAGCGCTCTCTGGCTTCTACCTGTCCCTCTCCAGGGCTTTACGGCTTCCTGACCTTCGGGACAGAAGTCTCTGCTGATGTCTTGATGTCCTACCCAGGCAACGACGTGGCCATCATCGTTGCCCGGATTCTCTTTGCTGTCTCCATTGTGACTGTCTACCCCATTGTGCTCTTCCTGGGGAGGTGAGCCCTGGCCCCGGGGAGGGCGGAGGTCCCGTTCAACAGGGTGCACGGGTGGGCTGTGATTTAGCAGGTGCAGGCACGTGCTAGCCTGCTGTGGGGCTGCCTCCGGTGGATAGAGGAGGAAATGGAGGCACAGTGGTTTTACGTAGTGTTCTTAAAGTCATCCAGAGAGCAGGTGTCAGGCGGCTCTGGAACCTGAGCATGCGCACTGGGCCTTGCTCCCCGCCCTGCCCACTCTGCTGGCAGACCATCCGGTGGTGGCAGAACCCTGAGGGTGGGCGGTGCCCTGGGGAATGTCCATAGGCCTCTGGGTGCAAAACAGGGGCCCTGCAGGTATTGGGGGACTTGGAGGACAAGGGGGCAGCTGGATGGCGCTGGCCGGAGCCCCGGATGCCCTCATGTCTTTGTGGTGTGGCCTCAGGTCTGTGATGCAGGATTTCTGGAGGAGGAGCTGCTGGGGGGCGCGGGGGCCCCCGGTGCTGGCCGACCCCTCGGGGCCGTGGGTTCGGACGCCACTGACTGTGCTCTGGGTGGCCGTGACGCTGGCCCTGGCCCTGTTCCTGCCCGACCTCAGCGAGATCATCGGCATCATCGGCGGTGTCAGCTCCTTCTTCATCTTCATCTTCCCGGGTGCGTGGCCCCTGCCCAGCCTCCTCTGCTCTCCTGGCCCCTAATCCCAGCGCTTGAGAGGCTGAGACAGGAGGATTGCGGGTGCGAGGCCAGTCTCAGCAACTTAGTGAGACCCTGTTTCAAAATAGAAAACAAAATAGGGCTGGGGTATGGCTCAGAGGTAGAAGGCCCCTGGGTTCTATCCTTCCTATGGTAATCCCAGTACTTGGGAGGCTGAGACAGGAGGATCGCAGGTTCAAGGCCAGCCTCTGCAACTTACTAAGGTCCTCTGCAACTTAGTGAGACCCTGTTTCAGAATAAAAAAAAGGGCTGGAGGTGTAGCTCAGAGGTAGAATGTACCTGGGTTCAACCCCCAGTACAAAAAAAAAAAAAGTCAGGCGTGGTGGCGCACACTTATAATCCCAGTACTTGGGAGGCTGAGACAGGAGGATCACAAGTTTGCAGCCAGCCTCAGCAATTAGGCCACCTGCAACTTAGTGAGACCCTGTCTCGAAATAAAAAAAGAGGACTGGAGATGTAGCTCAGAGGTGGAACGCCCCTGGATTCAACCCCCGTACCAAATAAATAAATACAGCCACAGGCAGCCATTGAGCACTTCCCAGGTGACTGGCATGTCTACACTGGCACCACATCTACACGGGCCCTGTGATGGAGAGAGGCCACACTGACGCCAGGTCCACCCCCCGGCCCCTCACTCCAAGCTGAGACCCTGGCCGCCATGTCGTGCCGCCCTGCCAGTAGGGACCAGGAGTGCCGGGTCCCCCGAGTACACTGGGTGCTGGCGGCTCTCAGCCATAGCTCTCGCCCACCTTGCGGTGGACAGGGACGAGCCAGGTGACCCCCTGTCTCTCTGCAGGTTTGTGCCTCATCTGTGCCATGGACGTCGAGCCCATAGGACCCCGAGTCAAGTGAGTGTCCCTAAGATGAGGGTGGTGATTTTGGGGTGCCCGGGGAGTAGGAGTGAGCAAGCTTCTGTCTGCCCCCCTCATCCTGTGGGTGAGGAACGCAGGCCATGGCGGGGCAGGCTTGTCTACATAGTAAGATGACGCCCGGGCCTCACAGGACCCCCGGGACGCTGGGTCCTGCTCTGTCGTCTATGTCCCTCTGCCCCGAGGACCTGTGTGTGGTTGGAACTTCCCACGGATGTGGGGTCTTCCTGATCTCCAGAGGCCACCAGGGGTGCATCCTCCGCCTCTCTCCTCCCTGGCTCAGACCCAGGGCAGGACAATGTGCCGGCTGGTCCCGCGTCACGGAGAGGTGGTGGCCACTTGGGCCCCAGGCTGACACGCTCCGACATCAGGGTGGCAGGTCCTTGTCAGGTGTCCCCTGTGTCACGCCCCATATGGCTCATCTCCCACCATTCTGGGGAGTCTCCGCCCTTCAGACAAGAAGGCAGGGCAGGAGCCGGGCCAGGCTGGGGCCCAGCCCAGCCGTGGACGGAGGCCCCCCTCTCCCCACCTCCCTCTTCCTGCTCCTCAAGTGTGAAAACCGAGGCAGGCCGAGATGCCGCGCTCTTCTCTAAGGCCGCCATGGCATGTCACCACCAGCTGCGGGCTCACGGCCACAAGAACCCATTCTCCCAGCTCCGGAGGCCAGGCTTCCCGCGCTCGCCTCCCCATCCGCTTCACCTGGCCCGTCCCTGCCTCTGTGTCTCCAGCCTCCTCCTGCCTCTCTCTTAGAGGGACACCTGTCCAGGTTGATCTCATCACAAGCTCTCCGCGTGATTACACCTGCAAACACCTGTTTCCAAATAAGGTCACACCCTCAGGTCCCGGCTGGGTGTGAATTTCAGGGGCGCCATCAGCCAACTTCAGACACTCTTAAGGTGCAGCAGCGGTGTTTGTGGGTCCCAGCTGCAGGCCTGTGCCCCCCATTCTCCAGCCCCGCTGAGCCCAAGCTGAGTTTGTGTGTGTGTGGGGGGGGGGTGCTGGGGATTGAACCCAGAGGCATTCTACCTCCAAGCTATACCCCCAGCCTGATTTTATGTCTTATTTGGAAACAGGGTCGCGCTAAATTGCCGAGGCTGGCTTCGAACCTGTGATCTTCCTGTCTCAGCCTCCTGAGTACTGGGATTACAAGTGTGCACCACCATGCCCAGCTCAAGCTGAGGTTTTACAGAGGGGCAGGCTTGTCTTGGCTTCCTCGAGCCTCGGGCTCAGTGCGGGCCCTGCCGTCCGGCACCCCTAAGTAGCTCATCCCCCGCACGCTCTTTCTGTCCCGTGATCCGAGCTCACCGCAGTGTTTACAGAGCAGCCGAACCATCAGAGAGGCCCTGAGAGGTGCCACGGCCCAGTCACATCTGTGTCCCTCCACACCGGGCGTATGTGGTGCTGCTTGGCCAGAGACGCCCCTCTGGGACAGCGGCAGCTTCCGGACTCTGTTAACGGGGCCGGGAGTATCTCCAGCCGCCCTGCCATTCGGTGGGAATCATTATTGCCCTCGCCTGGTTGTCTGCACACATCTCTGGTTACATTCAAAAGCTCACAAATGCGGCCTCGGTGGCCACCTGTCCCCACCACCCCTGCCACCTCTGTCCTTGTCCCCCAGCTGCTGTCCTGAGTGTGGCGTCAGGCTTTCAGCTCTTCCCTTGCTTTGGAGGGGTTCCGCAGACTCTGAGGAGAAAAGGAGTTTGAAACTAGCATCCCGTTTCTTTTTGGCACTGGGGATGGAACCCAGGGGCGTTCTACCTCCGAGCTACCTGCCCCCTGGTCCTATTTTATTTTTTTAATTTGGAAACAGGGTCTCACTAAGTTGCTAAGAGCCTCGCTAATTTGCTGAGGTTGGCCTCGAACCTGCGATCCTCCTGTCTTAGCCTCCCAAGTACTGGGATTTCAGGCATGTGCCACCACGCCCGGCCCCCTGTTTCTTTGTCTTTGACAAAATATTGGGAAGGTACAAGGTTATGAAGTAAGTTATAGAGTAAGAAAGTTTTTTTTTTTTTTAATGTTGGGTACTTTATTTCCTGTGGTCTCTGAAGCCCACTCCTTCAGGAATAAGAGAAAACTTGAAGTTTTCTCCAAATCAGGTTCTACTGGGCTTTAAGGAACACGTTTTCTGCGTGCTTGGCGCGTGGTGTGGGTGGGGGGAGCTGGCGCTGACACAGGTGAATTGAATTGGCAGGTGCTGCCTGGAGGTCTGGGGTGTGGTCTCCGTGCTGGTCGGCACCTTCATCTTCGGGCAGAGCACGGTGGCGGCCATCTTGGAGCTGGTCTGAGCGTCCTGGTGACCCACATGGCCCCTGAGACCGATGTCACCTTTGTCACGAAGATGCTGGGATGCCCTCTGCCTTCGGGGCTGCTCATCGGGACTCTGCCTGCTCCCAGAGTTTCTGGTGTGATGGAAGGAAGGACCGTATGAGGCTCCGGTGGCTGCTATAACAAGTTACCACACACTGGGGACTTAAAACAGCAGACACGTACTGCTTCACAGTTCTGGAGACCAGAAGTCTGAACCCAGTGCGGCCGGGCCGTGCTCCCTCCGAGGGCCCCACGGTTCCTGTCTGCTTTCCTCTTCACACAGCCGTCCATGTGGTTCTGCCCGCGTTTCCCTCTTCTTATGTAAGGACGCCAGCCATTCAATTAGGGCTATCCTGACTTACAGGCTCCCATGTGAACTTGATTGTATCGCATCTTAATTACTCAATTAGGATGTGCAAAGATCCGATTTCCAAACAAGGGCACACTGGCTGGGTCTAGGGGTTAGGACTTCGACTTCTTTCTGGGGATACCACCCAGGCCCGTAATAGGGAGGTGGGGTCTGAGGCCAGAGAATCCTGCTTTGAGTATTCCGACCAAAGCACCGGGTGGGGACAATGGAGGAGCGCCCAGGAGATTGGGGGGCATCCCCTGGGGACGGTGGTGGCCTCCAGAGGGTCCCCTGGCCAGGGCATGGAGCTGTCACAATCCTGCCTTGACCAGGAGCCACCCAGGGAGATGCTCACTGGGACAGGCACACGGCCAGGCATGGGGCCACGCTGCAGTGAAGGAGCCAGGAGAACCCCAGTTCCCTCCCGCTCACTGCACCCCGTGAGCTTAGAAGCCAAGAGCGCTACCTGACCCATAGCTCCCCCCTGACCCCCCTGAGCCTGGGCTATGAAGGGCAAGAGGGGACCAGGGTCTCCCCTAGGGCCTGGGCAGGGGAAGGGTACCGGGGATTAACCCTAGGAGCATTCTACCTCTGAGCTACACCCCCAGTCACCCCCCTTTTTGCAGTACTGGGGATGGAACCCAGAAGTATTCTACCTCCGAGCTACACCCCCAGCCCCATTTTTTTTATTCTTTATTTTGAAGCAGGTTCTCACTAAGTTGCGGAGGCCTCACTAAGTTGCTGAGGCTGGCCGCGAACCTGTGATCCTCCTGTCTCAGCCCCCCAAGTACTGGAATTACAAGCGTGCGGCACCATGCCTGGCTCTAGCCCCACTTTTTAAAAAATATATAAGCTTTTTGTTTGGAAAAAGGGTCTCATTAGGTTGCTAAGAGTCCTGCTATGTTGCTGAGGCTGTCCTCGAACCTGCGATCCTCCCATCTCAGCTTCCCAAGTACTGGGATTACAGGCGTGTGACACCATGCCCAGCAAATTGGCCCCTTTAAAGTATACAGTTCAAGCCGGGCATGGTGGCACACCCTTGTAATCCCAGTACTTGGGAGGCTGAGACAGGAGGATCGCAGGTTCAAGGACAGCCTCAGCTACTTAGTGAGGCCCTCTGCAATTTAGTGAGACCCTGTTTCAAAATAAAAAATAAAATAGGGCTGGGGGTGTAGCTCAGAGGTAGAACGCCCCCGGGTTCAACCCCCAGTACCGCAAAAAAAAAAAAAAAGTATACAGTTCAGTGATTTTTTTAGTATATTCAGAGTTGTGCAGCCACTGCCTCTAATTCCGGCATTGTTTCATCACCCCAAACAAAGAGCCCCTGTGTCCGTTAGCGGTCACCCCATCTCTCCCATCCTCAGGCCCCAGGCAGCAGGAGTCTGCTCTCAGCCTCTGGACCCGCCCGTTCTGGGATCACCTGTGACATTCCCGTGCAGTGTGGACCTTTGAGCGTGGCTCCCTGGATGGAGCGTGGGGCTTTCAGATGCGCCCATTTCACAGGTCAGGCAACCGAGGCTTGGAAAAATCCAGGCTGCTTGTCCTGAAGGTACAGGGCTGGCTGGTCCCCAGATACGTCCTTTACGCTGCTTCATGCCCCGTGCTGGGCGGGGACGTGTCCCGTCTGGGGCAGACCTGGGCACTGGTGGTCTGGGAGGGGGACACAGGACACTCCCCCAGGTCCTCTCTGACTGCCACGCCCTGTGCTCAGCAGCAGGGTCCTCCGAGGAGGGTGCGCGGTGGGGGGCAGGGCTGCCTTCCGGGGTGATCAGCACCTCGCAGCGGGCCGCGAGGACAGAGCGTCTTTCATTTATTATTGATGCCCCGTCTGCTTTCCGAGTGGCTTTGTGGCATTGTTCAGGAAGGCTCAGCCATGCTGGGACCATTCAGAGTCCAAGAATAACCAAGCCGGACACACCAGAGTCCTGCGCCAAGGGCGCTGTGCGTGATCCGGCTCTGCAGCGGAGCTGCTGGTCGGGAACAATGGCCCCGCCATTTGCTGTCTCAGAGCCTGGGGAAACTTACAAGCCTTTTCTAACCTTCAGTTTCCCTGCCAGCAAAATGGAGCAGGTTTACTGTGTCTGGTGTGTGTTTATCGTGAAGACGGAAGGTGATAATGTATTTAGAGTCACTGGTGGGGTGTCTCACACACAATGAGGACCCCAGCCATGTTAGCTTTATTTCCAGAAAACACACATTGAGCTTGGCAGAGAAACACTGAGTTTCCTGGCAGCCAAGGGAAAAAGAGAAATATGAGGATGTGTGGACTCACCCCAAAGCAGGAAGGCACATCAGGAAGGCAGTGGACTGGCACTAAATGCTAAGAAGAGGTGAGGGTGTGGGCTCTTTAAGGAGTGACAATATTGCCACTGGGGACAAAGGTTCCCATCTCAAGTCTGTGACAGGTTTAGATGGAGCCACAAATTAACCATCATAGTATGAGGACATAGCCTTATGCAGCCAGAGAAATGCAGGCGGGGGTGTCCCCTCTGACGTCGGAGCTAGTAAAGGCAGGTGGCAGTGGTCCTGCTCAAAATGAAGTGCTCCCTCGAGGTCTGCTGGAGGCAGGAAGGTGCAGCTGGTGTTGTTCAGGGCTTTGGGCCAGGGCTCTGGGTCTACAGGATCTGCGTTGACTCTGCCTGTCACTGTCGAGCTGTGTGACCCTGGCAAAGCCCGCGCCCTCTCTGAACAGTTTGTCTCAGGGCGCTAATGCAGGGAAATGCCATCCATGCTGGTTCCACGCTCCGGCTCTAGGTTTCTGTCCTCTGTGTCCTCTTCTAAAACAAAGCTAAGGACAGCCCTTCCCTGCAAGGACGACCTGAGGTCCCTGCAAGCTCCCGCACTCCTGCTCTGTGCACCGCGGGCGGCAGGGGGCGCTGAGCGCCCGGGGAAACACCGCATAGGCTCGGGGCCGTCGGGCGCTGGGGCTCGGCTCAGGAGTGGCCCTGTGACTCGGGATCGCCTCTGCTGGCCTCCCATGGGCAATCAGGCTTGGAGCAGGGCCCAGCCAGCGTGAGGATGCAGGATCAGCTGGCCGCAGCTGTGAGCTCTGCAGGTGAGCGGTGGGAGTGAACAGCTTTCAGGTGCGAGACTCAGGTGTGCTTGGTACCTGCCCAGCGCTGCGGCAAAGCCTCCTCTAGCTCCGACCTTCCCATCGCCTCAAGGAAACTGCATCCACTAAGCAGCTACGCCCGCCCCCAGCCCAGCAGCTGCTCGCCCACCTCCTGCCTCCACGGGCCTGCCTCGTCTGGACCGTTCACATGTGTGGTCTTTTGAGGCTGCCTCCATCTCTCATCCACGCTGTGCGGAGTCCATCCTTCATCCTTTGATGAGTGTAGGTGTCTCTCCGTATCCGGGGACATTGGTTCTGGGCTCCCCATGGGTATCCACATCTATAGCTGCCTGGCCGGACATGGTGGCGCACACCTGTAATCCCAGTACTCATGAGGCTGAGACAGGAGGATCACAGGTTCGAGGCCAGTCTCAGCAACATAGTGAGACTCTCAGCAACTTAGTGACACCCTGTTTCAAAACAAAAAGTAAGCAGGGCGTGGTGGTGCAAGCCTGTAATCCCAGTACTCGGGAGGCTGAGACAGGAGGATCACAGGTTTGCGACCGGCCTCGGCAACTTAGTGAGGCCCTCCGCAACTTAGGGAGACCCTGTTTCAACATAAAAAATAAAATAGGGAGCCGGGCACGGTGGCGCATGCTTGTAATCTCAGTACTTGGGAGGCTGACACAGGAGGATCTTGGGTTCAAAGCCAGCCAGCCTCAGCAACTTAGCAAGGCTCTCAGCAACCTAGTGAGACCCTGTTTCCAAATAAGAAATAAAATCGGGCTGGGGGTGTAGCTTGGAGGTAGAATGCCTTTGGGTTCAATCCCCAGCACCAAAAAAAAAAAAAAATAGGGCTGGGGTGTAGCTCAGGTAGAATGCCCCTGGGTTCAGTCCCCAGGACCAATAAATAAATAAATAAATAAATATATAAAGATGCTTTAGCCTCTTATATAAAATGGTATAGTATTTGTATATATCTAGGCATATCCATACACACACACACACACACTTTTTTTGTGGTGCTGGGGATGGAATCCAGGGCCTTGTGCATGCCAGGCACTACCACTGAGCTATACCCCCAGCCCTCTCCTGTATACTTTAATACTTTCTTGATTACTTATAATACCCAATGCAAGCCACCATGAGTGCCACCACGCCTATAATCCCAGGACTTGGGAGGAGGCTGAGACAGGAGGATCAGAGGTTCTCAGCCAGCCTCAGCAACTTAGTGAGGCCCTCTGCAACTTAGTGAGACCCCGTTTCCACATAAAAAATAAAATCGGGCTGGGGGTGTAGCTCAGAGGTAGACTGCCCCTGGGTTCAATCTCCAGGACCACAAAATAATAATAATACCCAATACAATGTAAATGCTAGTTGTCACACTGTACTGTTTAGGGGAAAACGACAAGGAAAAGTGTGTGCGTGTTCAGTACAGATGCAACCACTGTGGGCCTAGCTGCGTAGGACATACCAGCAACAACGGTGCTTCTTGTGAGCCGTGGCTGGCTGGGTCCGTGGACGGGGCCTGTGGCCACGGACACCGGGGCTGGCTGCAGCATCTGTTTCTCCCTTCACTGGCTGATGGTTCTCCGAGTCCCACCTATTTTTTTTTTTTTTTTTGCGGTACTGGGGGTTGAACCCAGGGGCCTTCTACCTCTGAGCTACATCCACAGACCCCCAGACCCTTTTTTTAATGTTCTATTTTGAAACAGGGTCTCGCTAGGTTACCGAGGGCCTAAGTTGCTAAGGCTGGCCTTGAATCTCCGATCCTCCTCTCTCAGCCTCCCAAGTACTAGGATGACAGGCACGCGCCACCACACCCAGCTGTGAGAACACGCTTTTAAAAGAGCCGAGCAGTGACTGGGAGCGCGATGGCCTCAGTGGTGGGGCGGCCTTACTGGTGAGGCCACGGAGTGGCAGTCCCGGCCCTCACGCTTGGTGTCTACACCGCGCAGAGGCGAGGGAAGCAGGCTCCGAGAGGGGCAGAGCTGGGCTCTCCGAGGGCAGAGCTGGGGCCCGGGCCCTACTTTGCCCTTCCTCCAGTTCCCAATATTCTGGTTTTGTGGGGTCCAAGGAGGTGGCCGGACCCGGAAGGCAGGGTGGAGCCGGCCAGGGAGCAGGGGCTTCGAGGCCCCAGGCAGCCGGAGGCAGGAGGCGTGCGTGGGAAGCAACCTCTGCAGGTGCCGATGTCATGTGTAAGTCATATGCTCCCCTGGCTTCGGCTCAGGCTCAGAGCGGGAGTGGGAAGAGGCGCGTTCTCGGGTCTGTGCCCCGGCGGCGCGCACCCGGGCCAGACAGCAGCCTGTGTTCCCTCCTGTCAATCTTAGGACTTGTGACAGTCTTCCCTGCTGACCAGGATAGAGAAATAGAAGCAGTTACTAAGCCTCCCGGATAGTTCTTAGGAACATCATTTCAAGGGCCGAGTCTTGGTCCCCTATCTTGTCAGAATAGCTAATTTGCAAGTCAAGGATTAGCCATGAGCGGGGCATGGTGGCACATACTTATAATCTTGGTACTTGGGAAGCTAAGAGGAGGATCACAGGTTCAAGGCCCCGTTTAAAAAAAAAAGCTGGGCGTGGTGGTGCACGCTTGTAATCCCAGTACTTGGGAGGCTGAGACCAGAGGATCCGGGTTCGCAGCCAGCCTCAGCTACTTAGTGCGGCCCTCCGCAACTTTGTGAGACCTGGTTTCAAAATAAAGTATAAAATAGGGCCAGGGGTGTAGCTTGGAGGTAAAACGCCCCTGGGTCAATCCCCGGTACCACAAAAAAAAAAAAAATAGGGCTGGAGGGGTAGCTCAGAGGTATAATGCCCCTGGGTTCAATCCCCAGTACCACAAAAATAACTAACTAACTAAATAAAATAGGGCTGGGAATGTAGCTCAGAGGTAGAATGTCCCGGGTTCAATTCCCCCACCCTGCCAAAAAAAAAGACCAGGCATGGCTGGAAAGAGCTGGGCCTTGGCCTTGTTGCCAGAGGCCACCTCTGGGTGTCCTGCCTGGTGTCGCTGTTGGCCTGGGCCACCGATGCAATGTCCACGCTAAGGATGTGGCTCATGGCAGGGCCTCGCTATCAGCTCCCCCTGTGGAGGGGTGGGCACTAATGGCAGACACGAGGTGGTCCCTGGGCCCTAACAAAGACTCTGGCCTTGGGGCCTGGGGGGCCTCCGGGTGGCATTGCCCCATGCGTGTGGCGCTGTGCAGCTGGGAGGTGTAAGTGCCACCCCGGGGCTACGTAGGCTCCTGCCTGGTCCTCCTCTGCTGTTGGGCCAGTCCCCAAGCGGCCATGAGCCACCGCGACTCCACATGCTGCCTCTCTGTTCAATTGCTGATGCTGAGGGTGGCCGGAGTTTATTCATCATAATGCTCACCCCGCAGAGGAGAATGCCGAGATCAGGGGGGCCTGTTGAAGTCTCACGGGAACTAAGGGGCCATCCTGCTTCTGCTGCCCCGGGCCCTTGTCCCTGACAGCTTCACCCTGCAGCTGCGCCCCCCCAAAGTGTGGGAAACAGACACAGCACACAGCCGCTCCCAACCAGAGTTTATTTGGTGCCTGTGCCCGGCGGCCGTCTGCCTAGCTGGCGCTGGTTACACGGGCTCTACTGCGGCTCGCGGGCTCTGCCCGGGCCTAGGTTGGGCACTACGGGGTCACGGCTCCTACAGGTAGAGGGACGTGGAGGGAGACAGTGGTCTGTAGGGGGCGCCCTGCTGAGCCCTGCTATGAGCATGGGAGGAGGCCAGAGGCAGCTGGGTATGCGAGGCCGTTCATTCAAGGGGGTAGAGAGACGCCAGGAAGGAAAGGTGGGGACACGGGCCCTGTCACCGGCCACCTCTGGCTTCAGCGGGCACCCAGCAGCAGCATAGACACGGCTCTGTCAAACTCTAGTGGGGGCGGGGGAGAGGCCAAGGGCAGGGGTCCTCCTCCACTTCCAACAGCAGGGGAAATACATTCTGGTTTAGAAGTAATATTGAAAAGACAGCATGTGTACCAAAGTTTCTAGAAAAGTGGGGAGGCTCTTTACAAGAAGAGGGGCGGGGTGGCGGCTCCTCCGGAGGGCTGGGGAGGTCGTCAGTCTCGGCCCACGGTGCACCAAGCGGCTGCAGGGGGAGGAGAGAGAGTTGGGGTGGCTGGCAGGGATGCGCCGCCCCTTCCCCTTATGTCCTGGGGAGGTGCAGCTGGCAGGGGGGCAGATGAGAAGGCAAACTCCCCTTTCTTGCTACCCCACCCACCGCAGTGCCCCCAAGGGCATGCCCTCATCCAGCGGGTGCCAGGGTGGCCTGAGGCTGCACACGGTGGGCCCTGGGTGGAAGAGCGAGAAGCCAGGCTTCCGGGCCTCGTGCGTGACGCAAAGGTGCTTGCTGCTCACCCAGCTGGGAAGTTGTACACCTGTACAGGTGAGCTGTGCTTGGTCATGAGTGCAGGTGGGGGACCCACAGAGGGGCCTCTCTCGTGCACCCCCATTATGTGCGGGGTACACCTCCCTGGGGCCTCGGCCCTGCCTTCTCTCTCAATCTCTGTCCCTGTCCCTGCTGCCTTGTTCTGAGGTTGTCCGGGTTCGCGGTGGCACTGTCCCGTCCCTTGAGCTCTCTCCCACAGCCTCTCTGCACACCTGGTGTGGCGGTGACAGCTCCCAGGCAGGTAGCGAGTGGAAAGTGGCCGCAGGACTTGCCTTCTCTGCAGCCGGTGCCGCCCTCCGCTCTGCCCACTCTCTGCTTGGACACGGCCTGCCCCCTGGAGCCAGGGATCTGGGCACCCCTCTCCCAGTGGCTGTCCCTGGCCCTGGGCCTCACCTGGCACTGAGATCCGGGATAGGGCCTCGGGCTGGCTCAGCGTGTCTACCTTGACGTGCCGGAATGCCCTGCACACGGGGCTCTGCAGGTGCCTGCAACCCAGGATGCAGGTCAGTCGGGGGGTGGGGGCGCCGGGAGAGGGGCCACAGGTTGGCCCTGGGGAGCCGAGCGCTGGCCCTGCCCAGGGAGCATCCGTAGCAGGAGGACTTGCTCTAGACTGAGGCCCGTGCTCACCAGGCCCCCTGGGGTCTGGGGTCTGCCTGCCCCGGGTTGGGTGGGATTGACGTCACTTGTACCGATGGCAAGGCTGGAGTGGCAAAGGGTTTGGGACCTTGCTCTCAAGAGGAGCCAAGTGCGGATGCAGAGGACACCCACCATCCTCCCTGCTCATGGTGGCACCCCTAGGGTCCTCAGTCCGATCATCCCCGAGTGCTCACCAGGGAGGAAGGGCGGGTCACGGAGCAGCCTGCGCCCTGTCCTCCTGCTGGCCTGAGTTCTGCAGGGACCAAGTAGAAACCCCAGGACCATTGTTGGACTGTCTTGTCTCCACCCAGAGCGGGCGGCAAGTGGCCCTGGATGTGCTCCGAGTAGGTGACAGCCATCGATGGAGCCCCCATGGCGCTCAGAGTTTACCTCCTGACCACTACCCCACGACTGTCTGCCAGCAAGCACTCAGCGACCCCTGTGACCTGCTCCACCTCAGGCCCTGGGTGCTGCAAGACACATCCCTCAACAGCAGGGTGAGGCTGGACAAGAGCTGGGGGCACAGGAGGAGACTGGGGGAAATCCAGAGGGCTTCCTGGAGAAGGGCACTGGTACAGGGCCTCTGTGATCTGGGACGAGGGGCTGGAAGGGGCGGAGGGGACTCTGAACCCGTAGAGCAGCACTTGTCACTCAGAGGAACACCAGGGGTGGGAGCCCAGGGCTGGGTCTGCCTGGGAACCTGCACGAGGAACCACTGTGAGCTGTGGGTGTCCCACATCCTGAGCCACCCGCCGCTCCTGGGTTTGGGGCGCAGGCTGGGCCGGGGAGGCCAGCACTCTTGCTGGGAGAGGCTGCTGGAAACTGGGCGCTGGGCTCATAGATCATCTTACCACCTCTCACCACCCCTGGGACACAGGGACACGGCTGCACCCACCTCTTCCACTCCTCCTCTGTCTCCCAGAACTCGTAGATGACGAAGGTGAGGCCGTCCAAGAGCCTCACAGCGGTGATGCTGCAGAGAGGAGAGGCGGGGAGCATGGGCTGGATGGCCTGCCTTCAGCCTCCCCTCTCCCCTGCCTTCCCACCGAGCCTGCAGGGGGGGCCCAGCCAGGGGCACCAGGGGCCTCCAGGAATAATGGCGGCTCCGTCCTACAGGGATCGGAACGACTGGGAACCTCCAGGAGCAGCCGCGGGGTCTCTGGGCTCCACGCTGCGGCCCCACCACTGAACAGGGCCTGGCTGTTTGTTGAATGAGTCAAAATGAAAGGTAATATTCATTTAAACCCGCTGCCTTGGGTACTGAAACAGCTCCCCCACCAAGCTCTCCTTCCTGACCACCGTCCATTTAATCCTTATGACAGTGTCCAGGAGCCCAGACCTGGGCCAACGGAGGAAACTGAGGCTGGGGGTACCTTGCCCTGGGCTAAACATCCTGCAGGCCAGCCCTGCTGGGGGCCTGGACCATGGCTCACCTCATTGCAAATGGGGCAGCTCCTACTTGGCCCTGGGGCTTCCGGGAGGGGGTTGGAGGGCTCCTTGGGGATCTGGAGGCTCTAGGGGGGATGGGGGCCCCTGCAGGATTACTGTCCTTGTCCCCGCTGGCCCCTCCCTGGCTACTTCTCTCTCTTTTTTTTTTTTTGGCA
This sequence comes from Glis glis, assembly GCA_004027185.1. NCBI lineage: Eukaryota > Metazoa > Chordata > Mammalia > Rodentia > Gliridae > Glis > Glis glis. The sequence goes on from PVJS01000275.1 coordinate 135,258, forward strand.
GTACTGGGGATTGAACCCAGGGGCATTCTACCTTCAAGCTACACCCTCAGCCCTATTTTTTATTCTTTATTTTGAAACAGGGTCTCACTAAGTTGCAGAGGGCCTCATAAGTAGCTGAGGTTGGCCGTGAACCTGCGATCCTCCTGTCTCAGCCTCCCAAGTACTGGGATTACAAGCGTGCGCCACCACGCCCGGCTGCTTCTCCTCTTTCACACAGTGGACGGCAGGTCCCTGGCCCAGCTTCCTGGGGGAGACTGTCTGCCAAGGTGAACAGCTGCGGTACAGTTACAGGCTGGGCCAGGCTGGGCCACACAGGACAGACACAGGGAAAGAGGCCGCTAATCGTGTCATTCATTCATCGTGCTCTGGCCTAAGGTTACATGTGGAGCAGGGGTGGGCTCTTAACTCTATGAGCGTGTGGGGCGGGGCCGCTAACCAGATACAGCCCAGCCCTCTGCCTGCGACAGCAGGAGCTGCGCTGGGTGGCTCCCTGTGACAGTCGAAGGTCATCGGGAGGACTGGGGCTCCTCTGAGCTTGGTTATTCAGCTCTGGGGGGGGGGAGACACACCTGCTGGGCTGATGTTTTTATTGCTTTGGGAGGGGCCTCTGGCTAGGCGGGAACACCCAGCTGGCAGGTCTGGGGTACAGAGACGTGGGTTCCACAAACAGGTGTTGAAGCCCCACTGTGCGTGCCCTAGGGAGGAGCACCCCCCTGCATGGTCCTATCCTATCCAAGGGGCTGGGGCAGGCGGGCGTGAAGGGAGGGTCGATGAGAGCTCTGGGTCAGGTCCCGCCCTGGGGTGGCGAGGCTGGGAGGATCCTCCTCCTCTCCATCCCCTTCTGGCTCCTCCTCCCCGTGGTGAGTGGCTTTAAGAACCATCTGCAAGGCCGGGTGGCTTAGCACTTGCTCTAGCCCCTCCTGCCAAAGCCCCCCCGCCTCCTTGGGGGTGACCACGAAGCTCCTCCCAGGTTCCCGCTGCACCCCAGCCCATTGTCACGCACACAGGAAGGACCGGGTCGCCCTCCTGCTTACGCGTCTCCACTGCAGCCCGCCGTGTCCATGCTCGGCAAGAGTGGGTCCTGCTGTCACCCTGGGCCCTCCCCCTCGTCACGCTGTCCCCTGCTCTCTCCTTCTCAAACACGGTCCCAGCTGCCGCTCTCATCTCAGCACCAGCTGGGCCCCTGCCCGGGATGTGGTCCCCTGAGTCTTGGCACTTGACCCCCAGTGGCCTACGGCTATGGCAGCCTCCCCTGACACCGACGTCCTTGCCTCTGTGGTCCCCATTATCGTCTTCCCTGGCATCATCGTCTTCCCTTCTCCTACCACGAACACACGTTCAGCCAGAGCAGCCGCCCTGCCACTTGGCTGACGGTGGGACCGGAGGGTGGGGCCGCCGAGGGGCAGCCCTGTTTAGAGACATCGGGAGGGGGCTGTTGGCCAGCTGTCCCCATCCCGGAAAGACCCCTCCTGGATGGCTCAGCACAGACCAGAGCTGGCTTGTGCGTCCTTCCTCAATTATTTATTGAGCAAGTACTACATGCCAGGCTTGGCACTCAGTGATCAACAGTCACAGCAGCAGCTCACCCTGAGTGGGTGTGGAGGGGACCAGGCCCGGCCTCGGCCCTTCCCACTCATTATTCCTTACACCCCCACGGAGCCCCGTGAGCGGGTCCTGCTGGCGTAGGAAGGAAGAAGCCAAAAGGGGCCAGGTAGCAGGGAGTCAAAGGGAAGAAGGGGACTGTCACTTCACTCTGACAGCCTTGGGCTGACGTTCCTCAGAGCTTCCCTCCCCCAAGGCTGTCACTCCCAAATTTCTAAGACATCCAGAAATCTTCACTCATAATCTTAAAGTGACTAGAAATTCACTCGCTTATAAAAACTGCCCTGTGCAATGTACTTTTAGAATAGATTAAGCTCAGGGAGATAAGATGTTCTAAGCACAGGGAGATACGATGTTCTAAGATACAGGGTCCATTCCAAATGTTATCTGTTGATTGGCTAATACAAACAACTTCAAGGATGCCGAGGACAGATCACCATAAACCATCCTGTGTCACCAGCCTGATGCCATCCTCACACAGCTTCCCACGCCCAGCCCTCGCCAAGTTTCCTTTTTTTTATTTTTTTTTTGCAGTACTGGGGATGGAACTCGGGGGCATTCTACCTCCGAGCTACAACCCCCAGCCCTATTTTATTTTTAATTTTGAAATAGGGTCTCACTAAGTTGCAGAGGGCCTCACTAAGTAGCTGAGGCTGGCCTCGAACCTGCAATGGTCTTGTCTCACCCTCCCAAGTACTGGGATTACAAGCGTGCGCCACCACACCTGGCTTAAGATGTCAAATTTTATTTATTTATTTTATATTTATTTATTTACTTATTTTGCGGTACTGGGGATTGAACCCAGGGGCATTCTACCTCTGAGCTACATCGCTAGCCCTATTTTTTATTCTTTATTTTGAAATAGGGTCTCACTAAGTTGCGGAGGGCCTCACTAAGTTGCTGAGGCTGGCCTCGAACCTGCAATGCTCCTGTCTCAGCCTCCCAAGTACTGGGATTACAAGCGTGCGTCACCACGCCCGGCTACCAAATTTCCTTTAAAAGAAGAGCCTGAGACCCCAAGGTATATCTCACCCTTGAGGAGCTGCGTTCTCCCTTGAATACTCCTTATGATCCTGAATAATCCTATTTGTCCTCTGAGGCATCTTAAAATTCTTTTCCCCAATGAATCACAAAGACCCACTCACCCTGAGTTGAAGTCCCCTCTCTGGGACCGCCTTGGACCCCCCTCTGGTGACACTGCTGGTGGCCTACTTTACAGATGGGTCACTTGCCATGAGCACAGAGTGGGGGCCTAGCTCTGCCACCCCCTGCCACCCCGGGCGGAGACCCCCACTGTCCTGTCCTCACCCCCCGGGGCTCACTTACTGGACGCAGCTCCCCACGCCGGCGGTGGTCCGCAGGTACTGTCGCAGGGAGTCCAGGAACTCGCTCAGCTGCTCGGGGCACACGGCCATCTCCTGCCGGACCAGCTGCAGGTGCTGCCGGGCCAGAGCGGGATGAGCGCGGGCAGCCAGTGTGCCTCGGTTTCCCCTTGGGTGCCCTGCCAGGCCCCATCCCCTGCCCCCGCCCTGCCCCAGCCCCTCCCTGCAGAGGGGACAGCACCTATGGGTCAAAACCAAACCCGAACCCTCCCCACCACAGTTTTGATCCTTTTGTTTTTTCTTTGTGGTATTGGGCATCGAACCCAGGGGCATTCTACCTCTAAGCTACACCCCCAGCTTGACTTTATTTTTTTTTATTTTGAAGCAGGGTCTCACTAAGTTGTGGAGGGCCTCACTAAGTTACTGAGGCTGGCCTCGAACCTGCAATCCTCCTGTCTCAGCCTCCCAAGTACTGGGATTGTAGGTGTGCACCACCATGCCCGGCTACCAGTTTTGATTCTTATGCATAGAAACTGGCCAATAAAGGACTAGAACTTGAATAGCTAAGTCCCTAACGCAGTCCACCAAACTTCCCCCAGGCTAGGATGTTGAGAGAGGCTGCCTGAGGGCACTCGGGTCCCTGGGACACGGCAAAACGGCCCACAGATTCCCCTTGCAGCTGGAGTCGGCCTCCTGCCCCGCTGACCACTGAGCTCCAGGCCACACACTGGGGCCGAGGAGCGGGCTGCATCTCCCCTGGAGGTGGTCCCAGGCAGGGAGGGCACAGGGAGGGACGTCAGGGCACTGGGCCCCGGCATGGGTGACGGGCCGGGGTGGGCAGGCGCACAGGGAGAGGGCTCACCATGTCGGTGCCTTCCTCATCTGAGAGGCGCTTCTGCAGGTCAAACCAGAGTGTCTGAAACAATGAAGCACAAAACGATGCCTGTGACAGAGGCTGCCTCCCCCAGGAGGCCTCCGGGATCCCCACGAGGACACTGGAGCACTTGGGGACACCACGGAGCTGTAGCCCCTCTGCTCGGCATGTCAGGGGCCCTGGGGTCCCCGAGGCTGGTAGGCTCCCGGGCCAGCCTTGCAGGACAGAGCTGTCTGCCCTTCACGCACAACGCTACCTCAGAGGGTCCCCAGAAGCCAAGGCTGAGAGCTGGACCACAGGGAGTGGCAGAGAGCCCCTCGTCCTGGCCTCTGGGGACACCGCGGGCACAGAGAACAAGCTGGCCACTGCAGAGGGCACACGAGCAGCTCTGTGTTCTGCTGGGGGGTTTGGGGAGAGGCAGCAACGGGACTCAGGAGGCCTGAATCCAGGACACTGGTTCTCTGACTGGCTCCACAGCTGCTGACGGCAGCCCCGGAATTCCTAACGTACGAACCGCCCCCTCTTAACCTTGGGCCCCCCACAAATGCAGCGGCCGGGATGGGCCGGCCTGTACTCTGGCCTCCCCCAAGCCCTGAACCAAAGGGCTTATAAATATATCTCATTTAATCCCCCAGACTTCCAGAAACAAGTACAGCCTCCCTGTAGGCTCCGGCAGAGCAGGAGAGCCGGCTCTGTCCAGGTCACCTGGACCTGGGGCCCAGCACGGGCCCAGCATCAGAGTCCTGGGCTCTGAGGGCCACAAAAGCCAGTCCAGTGTCAGAGCCCAGGTGCCTCCATCTGACACACAGAACCGCGATCCTCATTCCTTAACCTGGGCCTCTCGTACGAGCGGCGTCTATGCCTGCGCCTGTCCATCCTGGGAGAAGACAGTCACAATCGCGCATGCGCACATGCACACAGGGCTTAGGGGTTAAGGGAACCAGCTGTCAGGCAGGTGCGGGTATGACTTGAACAAGAGGCCTTTGCGGGTCCATTGTGGGCTCGCGTGGTGAACTACGAGCCAGTCCTGGAGAGGACACCGACTCCTCCAAGATGCCCGCAGAAGGGCTTTCTCAGTGGGGAAGGTGTGCCCATTTCCATCCTCAGAGTCACAATCAAGTGCTCCTGGAGGGCAGGGGCCACGACCGGCCCCTCTGGCTTCTCTACCCGAGGGTAAGGGAGGCTCCCGCGGCACCCAAATCTGCCCCCCCCAGGGCCTCCACCCTCCCAGTGGGTGGGGCCTGGAGTCAGGCCCTGGTTGGCCAACCAGAGACCTGGGAGGAGGGAAGCGGCCCCGCCCCATCTCCAGGACGCCCAGGTGCTCCATGGTTACCAGCCAGCCTGGTTGTTAGGGCGACCAGGGCGCTAAAAATAAGCTTCAAAGAGCCTCCCTCCTGAGGCCCCCGCCGAGTTGTTATGACAACGGGGCCGCAGGTCCCCCCCCCCAGCATCCACCCGGGCAGCTGGCTTGGAGGGGCCGGGTCCCACTCTAGTCCAGCCCTGCAGCCCGGCTCCAGCCTCCTCCCTCAGACTTCCCTCCAGTCACAGGCTCCGGCCCTTGGGTAGGGAGCCCCCCCAACTCCCACAAATCCCTCAGAAACCCTGAAACCATCCAAGTCCTAGTGCCCTTTGCAAAAGATGTGAAAAAAATACAGAAAAGTAGAAGAAATGTCACCTCGATCCTCAATTCTGAGAGGCCTGGCGCGGGGTTTCTGTAGGTGTAGGGAGTGTGGTAACCGAATGTCTAATTGCTGGGGCTGCTAATATTAAATGCTAACTAGGACACCAGGCTACGCCTTAAGCTGTTGAGACATCATCATACTTAATCCTAACACCCCTGTGGGGGGTACCACTCTCACGATCACCTTCTCTGCCATCAGAGGAGGAACCCGAGGCTCAGAGAGGGTAAGCCACTGGGCCAAGTCCACACAGCCAGGATTCCAATGCCAGCAGCCTGACACCTGAGCCCTCCGCCCCTAAGCCCCAAGGTGACCGCTTTCTCTGGTCCTCCAACGGGCCACAGGATGAGGACTCTACGGAGTCACAAAATGTTCCCGGGAAAAGCAATTCTGCACCGGCTGCCCCTTGTTCGGTTACCTGCACCACACCGTTCTTAATCATCTCCCACTGCCGCCAGCAGTCCCCAATCTGTCCTGAGCCACCGCTCCCACGCCGCCGCTTCCTGACCCCACCTGCTCAGGCCTCCCTGCCTCAGAGCTAAGCCCCTGGTGCAGGGATGTCGCCTGGCAGCCAGGACCCTGCCCACCCCTCTGCTCCTGGAGACGCTGCCCACCCTGGACAGGCAGGGTTCCATCCTCGGCCCTGTTCTCCACGCAGCACCCACCCGGGCGAGCCCTTCCTGTGCCCTGACCCCTTTCCACCCTGCCTTCTGCCCTTAACTCCAAGCCGCACCCTGCACTCCTGGTGTGTGGGTGCCGGGGTGCTGGGGGAAGGACCTCAGGCATGGAGGGGGCGTGGCAGGCTCACCTTGCTCTCCAGCCTCCCAATCAGCTCTGCCAGCCGGCTGACCTGGGCTTCCAGACTGTCCTCCTTCGAGTCCCCGGTGGCTTAGAAGGAGAAACAGACACGAGGTTGGTGGGCAGGGCCAGGCAGAGTGGGAGAGGGGCACCCAGCTCCGGCCCCTGTCAGAGGCTCAGGGCCCATCTGGGCACTCAGATTTCCTCAGGCCCCCCAGGAATGCCCCCACCCAGGGCAGCCGTTCTCTCACCAGATGGAAGGCTCTTCCCTTGTTCCACGGCCACGAGCTTGTGGTTGGGGACGCAGGGAGGAGTGGGGCTTCCGTACCAGGTGCCCACGCTGCCGCTGGGGCTGGGTTTACCGTGGTTCTGTCTGCAGCGGGAGTGGGGGACAGAGACAGTGATGGCGGCTGCAGGGCCCTGACCACGTGCAGCATCTTCGACGGGTTCTGGCAGGCTGCAGCGTGCACAGAACCTGCCCTGTGGACCCCCAGCTCCTCGAGGAGGGCAATGTGGCACTCATTTATTTTTGGGGGGCACTGGGGATTGAACCCAGGAGCATTCTATCCCCCAGCCCTATTTTATTTTTTTATTTTGAAACAGGGTCTTGCTAAGTTGCTGAGGCTGGTCTCAAACCTGTGATCCTCCTGTCTCAGCCTCCCAAATACTGGGATTACAGATGTACACCAGAATGCCTGGCTATGGCCCACATTTTTTTTTTCAGTACTGGGGATTGAACCAGGGGCATTCTACCTCCGAGCCACACCCCCAGCCCTATTTTTTATTCTTTATTTTGAAACAGGCTCTCACTAAGTTGCAGAGGGCCTCACTAAGTAGCTAAGGCTGGCCATGAACCTGTGATCCTCCTGTCTCAGCCTCCCAAGTACTGGGATTCTAAGTTGCGCCACCACGCCCGGCTATGGCCCTCATTTTGACAGAGGAGGAAACAAGGCTCACAGAGCAAGAGATCTGGCCAAGGCCGCGCAGCTGGCTAGGGCAGAGCGGGGACTGGAGTTCCGCTCCATCCTAGGACTGCCCAGCCCAGGCCCTGGTCCTGGGAGGTTCAGTTCTGCAGCTGGGCTCTCCTCCTCCCACAGCTCCCTGCTGCCCCAGGCGCCTGCTGAGCCCAGGCTGTGCAGAGGCCTGGTTCCCCTCCTTCCATCCCTGCCTGCCTCGCTGCAAGCCAAGGGGCGTTCGCTGCCCTCTGTGTGGAGGAGCTGGGTTTGCACCAGCAAGACACAAAAAAGGAGGCCTAAGAGATACTGGGGGGTACAGCAGGACAGAGAACTGTGACCCCGACCTTAGCAGGGCCCCATCTCCTGTCCCCGCACACCTCTTCCCCTGTGCACACTGACACACAGGCACAGCTAGCCACGGCCACGTGCATGGCTCACTGAGCGCGGAGTCTGCACACAGCAGGGACTCAAAACATTCTCCAGGACAGAATCCTCGTGCAAAGGGAACCAGGGAACCACAGCAGACACGCGATCAGCCAAGACCCGGGGGACACAGAACGCGCGTGCTCACACATGGTGCCTGCGCGTGTGGCTCGCACCCCCGTCTCTGAGCATCGCTGCCTTGGCACATTCTGGAATTTGTCTCCTATGGACCTTGGAAGCTCAGCAAGGCTGTCCTGTGTCAATGCAAACTCAGTCCCCAGGGGCTGGGAGAGACTGACAGAGCCTTTGAGGTGTCAGTCACGCCATCTCTACAAAGCAGCCGCAAATTAAATGTGTCCCTCGGACCATGAAAGGCTGAGCGGGAGCCCCCCAGGCGGCGGGGCTGGAACCCGCAGCTCCTGCCTGGAACACAACATGGTAGGGAGGGGTGCTCCCAGCCGGGGAAACAGAAGAGCCCATGGGAACCTGGGGCAGTTGGAGCTGGGGTGTGCGGAGCAGTGTACCTCCTATCGCAACACGCCACCCCTCCACCCACGTCCCAAAGTAAGGCCCAGTGTGGGGGTGGCAGGTGTGGCCCGACATGGGGGAGCAGGCAGAGCGCGGAGAAGCAGCTTTGAAAGTCACACAAGGATCCTGCCCGTCTGCGGCAGGATCAAAAGGGGCAAGTTGTTGATCAAGATGGTCATAACAGGCCAGGCGTGGTGGCACACGCTTATAATCCCAGTACTTGGGAGGCGGAGACCGGAGGATCCGGGTTCGCGGCCAGCCTCAGCTACTTAGTGAGGCCTCCGCAACTTCGTGAGACCCGGTTTCAAAATAAAGAATAAAAAATAGGGCCGGGGGTGTAGCTCGGAGGTAGAACGCCCCTCGGTTCAATCCCCGGTACCGCCAAAAAAAAAAAAAAAAAAAAGATGGTCACAACAACAAAAACAAAGGAAATCTAAGTGTCAGCTTCTGTAGCAGTGACTGTGACCTCTGGGGATGCTTGGTATCACAAGACTGCCCACGGATGCAGAGTCTGGGCTCCGTTCAGGAGCCTGGGAATCTGCATTTTAGGTGATCTTGTGTTATCTCGGGCATTTTTGGTCCCAGGTGCTCAGAGCAGACACATCTGGGAATGACCCATGTGAGGGACCGGCTTCACCGTCACACCTCACTGGGACCCAGCCCCACGCAAGCCGAGGTCCTGGCTGTGCTGCGCCTCTCTGCCCGGGTGACTCCAGGCTGTGCAGAGAACTCAAGTCTCCCGGAGCGTGGGTGGACACCTGGGGCCGCGCTCATCTGCAGATCGCCTCTGCCTTGCACCTGGTCCAACAGCTGTTCTGGGTAGAACCGGGCCGGGGAGATTGCATTAACGCGGCGGCAGGCTCGGGGCCCCGAGGCCAGTGTTGCTGAGCGGGATAGAAGCAGTCCTCTCGGGCACCAGGCACGGCCCCAACACCGCGGCCACGAGGGGACCTTGATTCCCCACAGTGCACAGGGCACGGGGCCTTGCTCAACACTTGGCAACATCGTGAGAGTCTTTTCTCTCCCAGTCCTCCCGAGAAAGACTCGCTTCGGTACCCTCCGGCTCCAAGGCCTCCCTCAGATCTCGCAGGCTCTGTGTAGCGAAGAGGGGGCAGGCCTCGGGATTCGAGGGGGTGCGAGGCAAGGACGAGTGCTTTTCTCTGGCTACTGCATTTTTGGCATGTGGTACTGCTCTTCCAATGAGCGTAACCACATACCGTTTCCTAATTTCCTGATTTCCAGTTTTAAAAAGTGGGATGCAGCCAGGCGTGGTGGCGCACGTCTGTAATCCCAGTACTTGGGAGGCTGAGGCAGGAGGATCGTAGGTTCGAGGTCAGCCTTAGCAACTTAGTGAGACTCTCAGCAACTTAGTGAGACTGTTTTGAAATAAAAACTAAAATAAGGCTGAGGGTATAGCTTAGAGGTAGAAAGTCCCTGTATCTATCAATCAATCAGTTTAAAAAAGTGGGCCAGACAATAGTCATTCTGCACAAACAATGAGTGGTATGGAGATGTGCAAGACTGATCGGGGTCTCAGAAACAGTATCTTAACTGCACGTGTGCAGGGCCTGCACATCTGCACACCAGGCATGCTTGCAAGAAAATCCTGCTCCACTCAGTCCTCACTACTACAGAGGAGCTAGGTATAAAACGCTCTTCATGTTACAGCTGGAGAAACAAAGGCACAGAGAGGTACAGCCACTTGCTCAAGGTCACCCAGCTCCCAGGTGCACCGGGCATGTGGGCACACCCCATGTGGCCCTGTGGGGTCCCATGGACTCACCGGATCTGGCTGGTCTGCTCTTCGATGGCCTCCACCGCACTCTCCACGGAGCTGAGCAGCGACTGGATCTGATTGGCTGTCTCCTTCAGGAGGAAGCGGGTCACAAACTGGTCCACGTTGTTCCCGCCCTCGTACACCTGTGCGGGGAGGGAGGGGAGGACTTGGACGTGGGGTCTAGCACAGGGGCTCCCAAGCTTTGCAGGGGGAAGGGAGGACTCCACTGCCTCATCCCGGAGGCTGCAGAGTATTCAAGACAGGCGCCCCAAGTTCAGAGACGATGGTCTGAACCCTGGCTTTCCCCCTTATCAGCTCTGTGGCCTCTCTGAGCACAACACGGTCACTGTGCCATCTTACACAGCTACAGTGAGGACTCGGTGACAAAATGTGTATTTGATGCTCGCACTGCGCCTGTCACAGAGCAAACACTCAGTACGTGGTGGTTGCTATGATAAAGACGATGGTGATGATGGTGATGGTGATGGTGATGATGGTGGTGATGGTGATGCTGGTGGTGATGATGATAGTGGTGATGATGGTGTGGTGATGGTGATGATGGTGGTGATAGTGATAGTGATGGTGATGATGGTGATGATGATGGTAGTGATGATGGTGGTAATGGTGATGGTGTGGTGATGGTGATGGTGGTGATGATGGCGTGGTGATGGTGATGATGGTGGTGATAGTGATGGTGATGATGATGGTGATGATGGTGGTGGTGGCGATGATGGTAATGATGATGGTGATGGTGGTGATGATGATGGTGATGATGGTGTGATGATGGTGGTGACAGTGATGGTGATGATGATGATGGTGATGATGATGATGGTGATGGTGGTGATGACGGTGATATTGGTGGTGATGGTGATGGTGGTGATGATGGTGGTGATGATGATAGTGATAGTGATGATGATGATGGTGATGATGGTGGTGATGGTGATAGTGTGGTGATGGTGATGGTGGTGATGATGGCGTGGTGATGGTGATGATGGTGGTGATAGTGATAGTGATGGTGATGATGATGGTGATGATGATGGTGGTGATGATGATGGTGATAATGGTGGTGATGGTGATGGTGGTGATGATGATGATGGTAGTGGCAATGATGGTGATGATGGTGATGATGGTGGTAATGGTGGTGATGATGGTGATGGTGGTGGAAGTCATGATGGTAAGGTGATGATGGTGATGATGGTGATGATGGTGATGATGGTGGTGACAGTGATGGTGGTGATGATGGTGATGATGGTGATGATGGTGGTGATAGTGATAGTGATGGTGATGATGGTGATGATGATGGTGGTGATGGTGGTGATGATGGTGGTGATCGTGATGGTGATGATGGTGGTGATGACAGTGATAGTGGTGATGATGGTGATGATGGTGGTGATGATGGTGATGATGATGATGATGGTGATGATGGTGGTGACAGTGATGGTGGTGATGATGGTGGTGATGATGGTG